>JASCZW010001789.1:0-202224 GCA_034211315.2 Aedes japonicus
CGCCTCCAATCCGCAGCGGACAGCAACAAGAACACCTCCACCAGATTTTTTTATGGCTGTTGTTGAAATTTCTATTGCAACGAAAAACTTCATAGTCAGAACCAAAAACCTCGGCCGCCATGTCCCATGCCAGACTAGTGGACGAAATTCGGCTTTGCGGATATGCAGTCGTAGATCCAGGAGTGGTTTGTTTAAGGGCATGACCAATAGAGAGTTGACCGAAATGGCTCGTACATTTGGCTATGCCACTAATTACGTGATTCAGTCCGTGACTCGAGACGAGGCGTTCGAGATAGATGATAGGAAAGAATCTCCCGACATGCTGGCAGTTTCCCAGAAAAGTTCTCGGAACGAAGCTGCCCGTAAGCGGCCGGGAGGATGATTTTATAAGACGACCACAACGCGTAATGGGCAAACATGGCCAAGGACGACGATTCCGTTGCTCGAGGTGCAACCGGATGGCAAACCAGGGAGGCTCGTGTTCAGCTAGAATAACGAATTTATCATTTTGATCAAGCAGCATGATGTTCCAGTCATATTTTATCATGATTTGGCATCACGTCATCAAGCCAAGGACACACTAGAGTGGCCCAAAAGCCAAACTGTCTGTCTGTTTCGTGCTGAAAGACACAAATCCGCAAAATTACCCAGAGGCACGGCCAATCGAGACTTGAGGGTTTGACCAAAGCAAAGCTACGGAAATTCGTAAAATTCGTTTAAATAAAATTGGATAAAATTGGTGAAAATGCTGGGAAAAGCAACTGCGCAGAAGCAGGATGTCCGGTTTATAGTTAAAGATTTTGATTTAAGGCATCATAAGAAAACATCACATTTTTATTATCTTGAAAGTGTGCTTATAATTTCTGAAACAGTCTCTAGAACATACTTTTCAAAAATATGTCAAAATTTATTTTTATTCGTTCTTAATTATTTGGGAGCCAGACAACTCATAACATAGAATTTTTCCAGCTACTGTACCTAACAAAAAATGCTCATCCAAATCACAACCACCCCACATAAAAAATAGAGCATCTCTCCCTCCTCTGAACTACCTTAAAACAACTACAATCCACGCTTTTCAACCTGCGTTCACCGGGTTCATGCCCGTAAAATGTAATCCGATATATTACACTACTTGAAGATGCCATCACACGAGGACCGGATCTATTCCAACTGCATAGATACTCACACTCCTCACGTTCTCAGCACATCTTCGCATCTTTAAGACTTTCGTTATCCTTCGAGAGAACAAGCCCGCTCTTGCAGCATCCTTGCTTCGTTCTCATCAACCCCAGAAACGCTGCATATAAACTATCTTGTTAGAGTGTCTTTACTGTTATTGCATCATTGCATAAATGATGATCGTTCCTCCTTCGCCCAGCTCTTTGACATTCTACCTCGGGTCGGCTGATGATGTTCATACTTCATATTGCAGCGATAGGACATAGGGTACCCGTCGGTGCTTTCCTCAACAGTTTTCCAATCCTTCATTGGCGATAAATTTTTAATCAAAACTCTATCACCCTACCTTTGACGACGACGACGACGACGACGACGACGCCGGCGACTCCTTCTGATCGAGTTAAGAGAGAAGGTGCACTCTCCAGTCTTTGCTTAGCACCTTTGCCAGTACGTATGGAGCTGTGCCGTCGATTGGGTTCATTTAATCGGTTATTTAAGATTCCAATTATCCATCCCAAATGGTTTCTTGTGCGTCAGAAAGGGTAAGCTGCTGTCAAGCTGGATGGAACGGAATGTCTTAACTATGCTCATGTTATGCTTCTCTTTGTTGACATCGAAAGTGTTGCCCTTTGTCACGGTTGAAGTGCCTTCATTGGAATTATTGGTAATTGAATAATGAAATATATTTCAAGACATCTGTCAGGCACACGTAAATGCAGCTGACTGAATATGTCGTCCCGAAGCTAAAGTGTACTCTTTATTGATTTTCTCAATGCGAACAGAAAATCAACGTTCAGCAGTTGCAAGTTAATCCCATCTTCAGACAGTAATCGGAGAGTGATGACCATCATCGTCTAGGTGGAAGATTTTTCAACGTACACCGTATCCGACCATGTTTAATCACCTCTCTTTCTGCAACGATGTTTACCGTAAATTGTCCTTCTTGTAATCATTTCCCGGTACTTGAACCTGGCAAGCAGGAAAAAACCGAAAGTAAAGAAGGTAGCGAGAAAAAATCCCAAGAAAATTACGCTTTAATTGATTTTGAAAATGTGATTTATGGCCTGCGGTGCAGAAGAAACGACCAGTAGCATCACTTCGCTGCCCTCACCATGCTGATGCATTCGTCTTTAACGGGAGTTTCACCTCGGGAATGGAGTGGTTTCCATCGCTTTAGGTAAAGTGTTTTGTAGAATTTAAGACTTGGGCATTTTATCAAAGAAAGCTTCGGTAATACAATTTGTATACTAAAAAAACATGGAAGCATTGATGAAATTATAAATCAATTAGGCGCAGATCAAGGGGTGTCTCCATGGAATCGAGCGCAGCAAATTTCAATCTATTTGCAATAAATTCATAGCGAATGGTCATTTTCGTAACTACTGGGGGTGCATAAGGGGCCAGGCCCCCTCCAGAATTCTGTAGCCCACCTCCCCAGGACTTTTCCCTCGTATATGTCTAATTTGAAATAAAACATTATTCATAATCTCTACGGAATTGTACGGATTTTTTTCCCAATGTTAGTTGTGTTTGTTCTTTGCTCCCTTCAGAAATAGTTTGAACGAGTAAGTTTTTTTTACGGTATGGTAACCAGAAGACACCACCTTGGATTTCAAAATTGTATTAGGCATCGATTCCTGGTGATTGCATATCGGTATTTAGTCTTACACTATTTCTTGGAAAAGGTTTTTTCGGAATTCCTTTTTTGGGAAAATGATTGTTTTCCAGACGCCATTTCCAAATTCCTTGTCCAAGAGGCCATTTCCCAAATTAACCCATATTCCAGAGTAGATCTTTGTCCTTCTTGTTTTCGGGAAATATTTACTTCTCTGAAATCAGCCTATTCAAAAGACGCTTTTTCCTGAGTTGATTCTTGTCCTTTTTTCAGGAAGTAATTGCTTTCCCGTATTTTCCAGATGCTATTTCCCAAAGTCCATTTTCCAGAGATAATTTCCTAGAGGTAATTATCCAGAGGTAATTTCCTAAAGGCCATTTCCCAAAGGCCTTATCCAGACGCCATTTTCCGGATTGACTATTTTTTTCGGGAGATGATTCCGTTTCCTAATCCATATCACAAATGCTACATTTGATTGCCCAGTCAGGGAGGCAGTCGCCCCCACCTACCGTTGAATTTAGAACGCAGAAGGCCTGCTTAGGAATTCACTAGCAGGCATGTGCATAAAACTTGTATATCGTGGTGTTATTTTTTATGTTCACTTAGTAGGTATTGGAAAAATAATTCCCTTCTTATTTTCAATTCTATTAATATGTAAACCTCAAGATTCATAACTAAAATACTACCGACAGTAAAATTTAGAGCCTGTTAAGTTGAAACATACGATTTGAAACACATTTCTATTTGTTTCAAACCGTATGTTAGTTCTATTATTCAAGAAGGTTTTACAATAATGAGTATTGTTTAAAGGTGCATTTTAGAATTCACGATCTTATTTTATTTTATACGAACAATTTAGTAGAGTATAGAGTCCCCAGATTGATTAGTTTTGAAGCTAACGAATGTCCATAGGCAAAATGTGGAGATAGAAGTTTATTCATTAACGATAATGTTTTCAAAAATGTTGTGTTAGAAGTAAGGTAAACATTGTTGGGTGCAATATTACAGGGATGGGTACTATGACATGGGAAATTCTAATTCTTTAATAAAATACGAAGACAAAAAAACCTGATACTTCAAATGGTGTTCACGCGGTCGACATAAGCTAATGGGGAATATTGGGAAAGAGTCCAGCCTTGACAAACAAGCTGTCATGCAGCTCCATTAAAAAAATAAAAAAATAAGTGCATCAAGCTGAACAATGAATTAGGTCTTAAGTAACATTGAGAGATTCTCTTCGTCGACTTTCTCTTTGATTAATAGTTTGTCTATTAAACGATTTGCTGATATTGTTGAGGATCGAAGTAAGCCTTGGGCGCAAGCGGACGTGTTTTTCTTTCGTTGTCAATTTTTTCGCTCATTTCCTTTAACTTTAAAATCAGCGAAATTTCATAGGGAAGATTGAGAATTTTAGTTTGAGTTTATGGGTAATTCGCCTGTTATGACCTGGTCGTTCACTGTATAGTGACACTATCGGTCGTCGTGTTTTCCGCTGTAATTGAAATCGTAGTTTTCTACACTGAAAATTTATTTTCGTAAATTAGCTTTCACTCGTTTTGTAAACATGGATTTTGTACATAGAACCAATGTCTCGTAAATTGTACGAAACATTCGTATTGCTTGTCATATAACAAAATGCTATCATTACACCTTGTTTGTACAATGCACAAAAGGAATTTCGTGAAGACCAGCCAATCGCTACTTCTCTTCGGTCGTACTCATAAATGTTTGTGTTCCTGCTGGGATGATGAGAAGCATTAATTTATCTGAAAATCGAAATGAAAGCGCTGTCAAGAGTTAGAACCCCATGGACAATAATTCAGTCACTTCTCACGAGTCAACATGGCCTAGTGAGATCAACCACGGATTCAATAACAGCTTTCCCTGAAAATGCAGGATCGAATCCCATGCCACGAATTACTTCTCGTGGATGCGCTTTTTTTTTCAATTATATTTTGAGCCGATAAAGTAGATCTGTCAGTCATGAATGCAACCACCAGAGAGAATGAACAAATGTTTTTTCTTTGTTATCAAATGCTTAGTGCTTGTGACAGTTGTGCGTGTGCTATTAAATTCGAAGGTAGCTTCCTAAAAAGTACAACAACGAAGAGATTTGTTAATCCTACCTTCGTTTTCGTAATTTAAACGAAAATTAATTTTCAGTGTAGTATGATGCAAGCAAACGGTTCCGTGTGTGCAAAGTTTTTCCCGCTTATCCCGCTTATCCCGCTTATGAAAGTCATCAGTGCGCGAAAAGTGTTCGGCGTGGGTTGGCTTGGTACAGTTTTTTCGGTGGTTGCATTCGACAAAAGCTGCGGGGCAGCGCACCGATGAATTAGTGTGCGTGTTATCTCGGAGCTGACTGGAGTTGTGCGCGGTTCGGTTGTGGTGTGTGCGAGGCTAGCAGAAATTTGCTCTTTGTTTTCGTTCTCGTGTGTATCGATCGGTAAAGAAAATGATTGAGAAATTTGGGCTAGTTCGTCACCGAAGTGAGCTGGTAAAGCAGAGGCTCTTTGATGAATATCAAGGTCGGCGTGAGCGTGAGCATTAGGGCAATAGCGGTGAGAAGGTGATGAAGATGCGCAGCAAAAAGAAGAATGAGAAAGTGTGCTACCAGTAGCAAACCTGGGCATTTGCCGGGAGTGGCATTAATGTGAAGTGCGTTGCGAAATTGAAATCCGGTAGTGCAAAAGCAAAGCAGGCTGACGAGGGTGATTTGGCGATTTGTTTTGTAGCTGAATGAAAGTGTAGTGGACCTTGGATCAAGATCCAGGTGGATATTCAGGCCACATCACAAACTGTATGTCGATCTTCGATAAATTAGACACGAGTGCGCCAGTGAAGGCTGTTCTGGCCGACGATGATGTCCGTTGGAGTCTGAGAAGGCACAGTGAAATATGTGAACGACCAATATAGTTTGGCGGATAATCCGTTCAAAAACGACTCATATCGCTGAGAAGGCACGTGAAAAGAGGACTAAACGTGAAATTCAGTTGTTCGAAACGTGAAACTTTGTTTGCGCAAGGCAAAGCAGTGGCTCTGGCGGAACCGAGAGAAAATTCGTTCGCGTTGAAAGTTGGGAGGAGGCACCGTTGGCTAGGATTCAGCGTCGTTAGATGAGATCCGGAGGATGGAGCTTTCTAAGGATTTCTAGGTTCATGATTGCGGTATTTGGCAGGTTTATCAACCATGCTTTGAAGTTATAATACTTCAGTTAGGCATAGAGATGAATGAATGTACCGGGAACTGGACGGAAACAAGCGGAGTTGGGTACAGGCGACTCGTGAGTAAGTGCTCTCAAGGACGTGGAGCAAGACAGGTAATTGTTACCCATTGTATCTATATTAATAAAAAATATTTTTCGTCGACCATCGGTTGAATCGATTACGTCGATACTTTGTTCCGAATTTTTTTTTTTCGGGCGTAGCGTTTTGTCTATTGTTCGTTGCGCGAGTGATCTAGTGAGCATCAGAAGTCGTAGTTCGCCGGGTAAGATCGGTCGGTGGGGGGTACATAATTAATTGTGATCCAAATTATTCGTTCACTATGCTCAACAGGCCACCCTATCTTGGAACAAATAGACCACTGTCCTATTTTGTAAGAGACTCCAGCGGGATCTCTACTGTTGGTGTAGATCGTTCCAAGTTGACTCTCAAGCGTTGAGATGAATTACCTTGTTTTCTTAATGAAGAACCACTATCACACTTTGTGAGTGGCCCCAATTACATCCTTACTGTTGGTTTAAACCGGTCAATATCGGCTTTTCAGCATTATTAAAAATCACTTTGTTTTCTCAATGATAAACCACAATCACACTTTGTGAGTGACACCAATAGCTGTTGGTTTAAACCGATTCAAATCGGAAATCGATACTAATTACAATTGAAAGCTTATCGTTAACTAAAACGAACCCTGCTGCCACCCAATCCTGTTATCCAAAATCCCAGTGATTTCTCGTGGAAGTGCAGTGGATTCCGCGGCTTCTCATGAAGCGAGTATCAGCTAGCATATTCCTAACCATTCCCTACTTGACCTGCATTCGGGCGAGGCCACAAGCATCATATGTTGGTTCTCTGTGTAATAACAGCTGATCTGGCATCAACGGAGTAGCAACCTCGGGCGGTCAATCATGCTAATGCTCAAGCTCATGCTCAATGATTTGCTGATATTGTTGACTTATTGGATTCATAATTAAACTTTTCTTTTATCATACTGTGTGTTGAAAATACTTTAACATGTTTTACATAGCCGTTGGAACGCAAAGAGAATGTCGACAAAGAGAGTCTCCCGATGTTACTTAGGACCTAATGCATTGTTCAGCTTGACATAGCCTACTCACAACGCTACCAATGAAATGAAACGAACATCATTGTTCATGATATTTTATGTATTTAAAATTTACCGAACTTGGTGATAGCAAAGCTTATCGAAGTTTTGAAATATAGTGATTTCTTCGACTTTTTTTGTAAAATGTTATTCATTAATATAGGGAGATATCTTGCCGCACTTGAGGCTTGCTTCTATTGAAAACTAGCTGAACCCGGTGCGAGGCTTGCTACACATGTAACAAAATGAATTAAAATTCAACAGAACCTGCACGTTTATGGTTTTTTTGTGAATGAATCTGGTTAAATTATTTTCGGGTACTAATGTGTGTAATTTCTGAAAAAAAAACACAGGTTTGTGTTTTTAATTTACTCCTTGGATCGTTAGTTTCTACCGGTTTCCTCTCTGTGTAGAAGCATTTCATAAACAAAACATGTATCTTCAAACGAAGTCGTATCCTGTCAGTTTGAATGTAATTTTCTCTTGCGTAAACTTTGATTAACTTTTTGTGCATAATGTAGCACTGAGAGTAACTTAAGCATCCAGTATTCTTTACTAGGAAGGGGTCAAACTTCTATCAGATCATGCATCTTACCCGAGAAATACACATTTTGTGTTTCAGTTGCATGGATAATTCTCATGTTTGGTTCCAATTTCTGTTTAATTTATTTGATTCCCCCCCCCCTCCCTCCAGAGGTATGGGGTCTCGAAAAAAATCTTGTCTAAAAATCCCCACATGCCAAATTTGCTTGATTAGTGCTCGAGTTTTGCAGAAATTTGTGATTCATTCGTGTGGACGCACCCACCCCCCTTTCCAGACGGGGGAAGAGCTTTGAACCATTATAAGAACCTCTCTGGCCTCAACAACTCCTACATTTAAATTATCATTACAGTGGGTATAATTCTCATGTTTGGTTGACATTTGTGTCTCATTTTCAGGGAGGAGAGGAGTCTTCCATAGACACATTTCTTGCCTTCAAAAACCTCACATACCAAATTTGGTGCCATTTGCTTGATTAGTTCTCGAGTGATGTAGCAATGTTTCATTGGTGTGGGAGCATCCCCTTCCATATAGGGAGGAGTCTTGAACCATCATAAGAACCTTCACCGACCCCAAAAATCTCAGCATCAAACATTTCATACCAGTAGGGATAGTTCTCATGTTTGGTTCAAATTTGTGTTTCATTTGTATGAACATACCCCCCCCCCCCCCTTCTAAAGAGGACAGAGGTCGCAAACCACCGTAGAAACATTTTTTGCCTACAAAAACCTCCACATGCCAAATTTGGTTCCACTTGCTTGATTAGTTTTCGAATTGAACAGGAACTTGTGCTTCATTTGTATGGGAGCCCTCCCCCTGTAAGAACAGTGTGTTCCCATCTGCATTCACTTCGTAGAGACAGAGTTCCGATTATTTTTTTAAAACGCTTCTCAACATTTCCTTGGCAATTTTATCAAAAAATTCCCTTCACATCTCTTAAAACAGTTGTCTAACATTTATTCTTAAGATTTCTATAAAAGATTTGATAAGGTTATTCATGGTGAAAGTATTAAATATACCTACTGTTTTTCATACAAAATTGTCATATTTGACATTTGCTATGTCAGCACTCGAAGAACGGATTGAGCTGAAATTTTGACAGTAGCTCAGAAGTAACCTGAGTTTTAAACTGTGTTGAGTTTATAAATTTTGAAACACAATTTTCAAAGTTACATCTGATAAATAAATAATTTTGCCGAAGAATTCATTCTTGTAGAAATTTTCAATTTTAAATTATTTCAAAATTAAATTTTTGCCAGACCTTCTAGCATTGCGAATCTGATGCCATTTTGAAGACTGTATTGCTGTTCATCAAATCCCACAATGAACCTGCCATGTTTGGCCAGATCTTGCAAGCTGTCATTAGAGTAAAACATTGCTACAGTGGTATGAAACCAACGGGATTCAGTTTGAACCGAAAGAACTCAACCCACCAAACTGTCCTCAGCTCAGCCGGATAGAGAGATTTATGGCTATTGTAAAGAGATAACTGAAGGTGAATAGCAGTGTCGTCAAAAACATCTAAGAATTGAGAGCCAAGTGGAATAAGATTGTCAAAACGATGGATGAGAATAATGTGCGCCGGTTGATGAAACGTATTCCGGGAAAAGTCCGCAATTTTCTTCGAAATCGAGATGATTAATGTTTTCTGTATCTTCCCTCTAAAGTTCACATAAATTTGAACATTTTAGTTAAAACAGAATACTATTTTGTTAATGTATACACAAAATATGCGCAATAGTCTTTGTTCCTATTCTAACTGGGCCACAGCTTACGTACCGGAAACGCCTGAACAAGCTATGAACAGGACGTCAATTGTAAATGTGGAGCACTTTGCTCAAAATCATCCCAAAATTTCACGGATGTATTTAATCTGAAATAAATACCTATACTAATGTGAAAATTTGGTTTCATTTCGATATCTACAGCCCATTTTCTAGGCAATCTAAAGTGTCACAATTATCATCTAGTGACTCTTTAATAAAGTTAAACCGCCGAATTAATCAATAAACTAGGTACTGAGAACCCTTTTCATTTACTAAATTTCCAATGAAAATCATATAGGGAGACTGCCCGGATATCCCATGTTCCTATATTCATCATTCACTAAATCAAAATATTGTAAAGTAATGAAATTGGTAACTTTTGTAATAATGTTTGCTTACGTTTATTAACAATTACAAATTCTTTCATTTCAGGTGGGACGAATTGCGAGCGTTGAGGTTGCTAAAGGAACATCTTCGCTACGTTCAAACTTCTACCGCAGATATCACAAGCAGTGCAAGCAAAATTTACATCCCTTTGAATACGGAACTTTCCTATCGATATCCACCAGTTCCTCAAAAGCAGCACCATCCTCCGTCGAAGTCAAGTACATATTATGCTAACATATAGGAATCAGTCTACCGAAGCAGGAAGCACCAGGCGAACGAGCCAGGAGAAGCGCGGAGCAGATTATCCTTCGATTTTACAGGTTCTTTTCAGATTTAACCACTCAGTGCACGGCCAAATCGGATGAACCATGTAGTCGGTTTCCCGGTTGTCGCTTTTTTCCGCATCACCAGAGAGACACTCATCCTTGTCAATCTCGTTCCTGGTATGTGTGTGCGTGGTATTGTGTTTATAGCATTATTGTGGGGTTGCTTCCTTCAATTCTCCCTATGACCAAGGCACAATCAATCAATTGCGAACAACGAACCGAAGACACGACAAAAATTTAAAGAATGGCTTGTTGGGTCTCGGTTTACAGGGGAAATCGATTTTCCCACCGACAAACGGGAGCTGCTATTTGGAAAAAGGATAATTGATTTGTCTCACATGTGGATTACTGGAGGGTCACTCGGCCCCCGATTCAAATCTTGGTGCCCCGATCTTCCTCCCCGTTGAGCTGCACGGAAGCTAATGGTGTTCAAATTAGACTAAAATCCTAGGTAATCTCATCAGAAAGTCACATCTTCCCCATTCAAATTCAGTTTTCCCGACACACATTGCTGGCCCGTATAATGAAGCTGTATAATCCCTCGATATTCCTGTCATAATCTGTGACGGTTTGAGGGAGGCAGCAATAACGAGAGGCAGTTTTCAATGCTCTCGGTGCGATGGAAAGCGATGCTGGTGGAAGCCGAAGAAAAGGAAAAGCCTGTCGCAAGGAAATTGATTTTTAATGAAAGGTCTGCGTATTTATGAAAAGGTCCGGAAATCGCACCCATCTATTGGGTACGGCAGGGAGTTGTTAAGCTGACGGGGGATGGGCTGGGTTTTGGTGGAGGCGCCTCAGGAATCATGATGTACAATTTGGAATATGTTGCTGCGGGTTGACACAATTATAAAATCGACAAATTTCTGCTACAAACTGCAGAAGAACCTTTAAGATCGTAAATCTCGTGTTACATGGAATGCTAGAATTTTGTTTAATTTCATTATAATCGAGAAATTCGATCGCAGGCTACTTCATACCCCACTGAAAAAACTTTCGTCTAAGTAAGCGATAAGAATTACCCCATCTTTTGCATTTTTTTATTGAGCATTTTCATTCAGAAATTGGCTGACTAAAAGCACAGAGAACAGACATTCAAGCTGGAGTGCCCTCCGTGTGTAAATTTTTGTAACTGCCGTTTTAAAATTATAGCTCGTTTCCGTTAGTTTTGGTGAATCGTATGTTGGTGGTTCCACTTGCCCGCCTCGAGGTTTGATAGGCTGTCAATTTTTGTTTGGTAAAACTTAGACTAGGCGGCGTTGTTTTACCAACGGTTTGGTTTTAAACATTTACACAGTAAAGTGAAAAAGAAAAACGTTCGAGCCTGGATGTCTGTTCTCTGTGCTAAAAGTTAATTGGTCGCGCGCCACTAGCACTCCTCTGGTGTTGGGAAAATCTTTGACAGTTGTTTATTTACATTTCTATAGAGAACAACTGATGTTAGTTTGATCAAAGTAGTCGATTGCGTTCAGAAATAACGTCAAATGGCGTTTAAGCCAACCCCAGTCTTTCGATTCGAACAACGCTAACTTTCAAACGGTGCGGAACATCCTTGCCTGGTAAGGATCGTACAAAGCCAGTAAACATCCAAACTGACACATAAAGCAGAATTCCGTGGCCAACAATAGTGTGCAAGGCTCTTGTACGACAGTGGTTTGACGAAACACAAGGACTGCACTTTGATCGATGACGAAAGATACGTCAAACTCGATTTTGTCGACAAGTTCGTGAAGAAGGTCATAATTGTGTAAGCAAACAACAAATTGCCTGAAAACGGAACCACTCGGCACATCCTCGACGATGACATCCCAAGTTTACATCGAAGAATGCCTGAAAAAGCGTGTATTGTCGTTCATCCACAAGCATAGGGGCAAAGTCATCTTTTGGCCCGATTTGGCCAGCTGCCACTACTCCAAGGTGGTTCTGGAGTGATATGCTGCCAACAAGATCGATTTTGTCCCAAAGCTGAATGAATCCTCCGAATTGCTCGGAATTTCGACCAATCGAAAAATATTGGGCAATTGCAGAGTAGCGAATTCGACGAAGCGGTGGGGCAGTCAAGGACATCCAGCAAATGCGGGTAACCTCTCAGGTATTCCCAGGTATCCAAAATACCAAGTTTTATTATTCGAGAGATATTTTGCTTGCACATCTTAGGTATTTTGCTTAGGTATTTTACCTCTTAATCTGAGCTCTTAAGAAACTGTATTTTTGGGATTGTCTGGGATCTTCTAACGCTCCATCTCCTCCAGCGACCGCTATGCGTATTGTGCCGATGCAAGATCCGGCCAGTAGAAAACATCGTTTTTCGGGTGGCGTCTTAATAAAGGCCGCAACTTACGGTAAGCATTTGTGATCTACATCTCCCAGTTGACCGCAAACCTTGAAGAAAGTCAGAGCAGCTTTAACACTCCTTGGTAGCCAAAAGAAGACTTTCGTCGTGAACTTCGTATGGGAGACTTCATTGCCGTCGAGCGTCAAGAACGTGTCGACGTTCATGATTACAGCCACATAGCGCTTCTTAGGAAGGACATCCTTGACGCACATCTTCAGCTACTGCTTTTGGGTGGCCGCTCGCGCTTCGGACACGGCCGGGCTCGAGTTCCGCTTCCTCATTACAATGTCCATGTTGGCCACATACTTTTTGATCGCGTCGTTCGGGTAGCATCGACTTATCCGGCCCTTGCTATGCGCCTTCCGCTGACGAGTGATTTGCTCCCAACGATCGTTCCACCGAATCGAGACGATAATCTCCCACCACTTCGACCGATAGCGACAGCGATCACAGGCGATCGTTATCTGCGATGCGTCCACCTGTCTGGGAATTATCTGGCTGGCTGCTAGATAGTGGATGATCTGCTGTGCGGACAGTCGTGTCGGCTCTGACTCTCGGGAAGGATGGATGGGAGCAGAGCCACAATGGAAAGGAATGTTCCGTGTTAAGTGCTTTGCAATGCTATATAGTACGTTTGTTACACTGTAGAATATTGTAAATAAACTGTGTGTTGATGGACAAAATGTATGTGCTACGTGTTCTGTACAAATGTGTAACGAATAGACGGATGTGTGATGTGATGTGTGGATAAAACTCCAAAAGAAAACCCAAACCCAATAAATTACAGTCCACTTATGGAGACGCCACGTGTTTTCCACCTCACAGCTGGCAGTAATTAATTACCCCCCAAGCGATGTTGGTTAGGGTCCGGCAACCCAACAGACCGCATCGCCGGTTGCGTCGACTTTCCGGCCCCTTCAAAATTTAAAAATTTAGGTTAGGTAACTAGAATATCAAATTTCATCTCTAGGATAATCAATTACTACATATCTCTACTTACTGTTGATTAAACGCAGTAGCTTCACTTAGATAATAATGAACAAATAACCATTTATTATAGGCACTTTAAATAAATTGTAGTGTATTCAATATAATACCCAAAATTCCTAACTTCACTTGCACCGAAAGATGACCTTTACTTTTTTGTTTATTTCCTTCGTTCGTTTCTTACTCTCCGCTGTCATCTTTGATCCGTCATCGCAACGGATGTCAAAAGGACACGTGTGAAACGAGCGCCCGTATAGCATTGGAGTGTAGCTTACAATACCGTAACATTGAGAGGCTTCTCGTCGTCACATTCCCCGCTCATGATCCAGCTACGATCTCCTACTTCAGGGACACTGTTCTCTAAGACGTCGAGCAAAGCCAGCTTAACCATCGGCCTTCGAACAAGTCCTTCCCTTGTACGCACCCACGCTTGCCGTACACGACCATCAGCACCAACTGCTACCTCAACTCGACCTCTGCTCCATGACTCCGGACTTTCTCAGCCATCCGCATTGATCTCCTTTCGATACCCTTCACGTCCTCGAATCATTTAGACCATCTTGATAACGGACGATATTCTTCAACCCCGCTTCCAGAATCCATCGGTCAAATGCTGCGTCAACTTCCAGCTACTTCTGAGCGTCTTCCAATAATCCCTAGGAAGAACTGGTAGCTGCTTGATCCCAGAAGAACTCCCCAGAAGAAAGTGGTTCGAAATTAGCGCTTCCTGGTCAGCCGATTTCAAAGGGTTGTATGTTAACGGTCTAGTATTGATCATTGCTTCTGCCTCGATGATCACCGTCTCCAGCGCCTCATCATCTGGTTTCAGGGATGCTTCCAGGATCACTATAATCGCCGTCTTGACCGAGCGCGCCGTTCGCTACCAGATCCCACCCATATGAGGGGCTCCGGGGGATTGAACGCCCAGCGGGTGTTACTTACCATTACCAATCAGACTAAGGCCGGCGTTGCCTCTGCTGTACACAGAAGTTGTTTCCATTGTAATCGGTCCATGGCTGTACCTCGCCAGCCTCGCTGTCTGCGGAGGGTCCGCAAGTCGCCTTCTACTTGATCGATCCACCTTGCTCGTTGCATGCCTCTTCTTCTTGTACTCGTCGGTTCATTTTCTATAACCATTTTCACAGGGCTGTCGTCCGACATTCTTACGACATGCCCAGCCCATCGTAGTCGGCCGATTTTAGCGATGTGTACGATGGGAGGTTCTCCCAGCAACTGGTGCAATTCGTGGTTCATTCCACCATAAATGGTCCGCAGCACCTTCCATTCAAAGACTCCAAAGACGCGTTGGTCCTCCACTATCAATGTCCATGTTTCGTGGCCGTAGAGAACTACCGGTATAATTATTGTCTTGTAGATGGTCAACTTTGTGGTTCGGCGAACTTTGTTCGATCTTAGCTTCCTTCGGAGTCCAAAGTAGGCACTATTGCCAGCTATAATGCGCCTTTTTATTTCTCTGCTGGTGTCGTTATCGGCGGTCACCAATGAGCCCAGATTCACAAATTCGTCTACTACCTAGATTTCATCACCGTCGATCTGAACTCGTGCTAGGAGGCTAATATTATCTTTTCGTGAGCCTCTTCCCTTCATGTATTTCGTTTTCAACGCATTAATCACAAGCCCAATCCTACCAGCTTTAAGTCTGATGTGGCGAAGCCCAATAGTTGGGCAGACTTCCTGAAGATCGTGCCACTCATGTCTATCCCAGTTCTTCGAATCACACCCTCCAGTGCATTGTTAAACAACAAACACGACAATCCATCACCTTGGCGTAAACCTCTCCAAGATTCGAAGGGACTCCGGGTCCCAGCGGGTGTTGGTGTTGGTGAATACAGACGCTGATCTTTTCTCACGTTATCGGATCTGCTACTTCAGCTGATTGTTGGTTGCGTAGAGTTGGTGCCATTATCATTGAAGAAATCAGCAGGGGTCCTCTCCTTGATATGAAACGTCGAACGGCTAGCACGCAGGATTCAGTAGACATACTGTATACTGCTTCCATATGGACGGCACGGATGCTTAAGCAACTAAAGAGCGCAGCCCAGCGCTTTGCGTTACTGCGTCCAACATTAACCAGAATCGGCCCAAAGTAGTCAAGGCCCACGGAAGTGAACTGTCTTACAAAAGATGTAACCCGAACCTTCGGCAGCGGAGCCATCGGCGGTGGCCTTGGAACTGAGCTGCCTATGCGACAAAAGATACATTCCTTCGCGATTCTCGCAACTAGCGCTCGCATCGTCGGAATATGGTACTCCTGTCTCATCTCGTTCATTACTGTCTCCCTGTTGGCGTGACGAAAACGTCGATGATACTTGTCTGCCAGAAGGAAGGTGATCGAGCTGTGGCTGCATATGCCATGTATGGAGCACTTTGATCTAAAAATTGCCATAGCTTAAAGAAGCTTGATCTCGATACCGCTAAATGATGCGATGGCGACGTTTTATCGGTTCTGCTGAGCAGCTCTAATTCTTCGGCATACCACTCCTGCTGCACTTGCTTCACTAATGTCCTTTCGGCCTTGGCCAGCTCATCCTGCTTTAGTACTCCAACTTCTTGGCATCTTCGCTTCAAATTATCGATGAATCGATGAACCAGTGCCACCGTTCGCCCTAGTTTTTCCCAGCGGCTGAACCTGGTTGTCTCAATCAATGGCGGCATCTTCGTGTGTATGTTAACTTGGCGAATTTCTTCCATTTGGTTCTTGAAACCAAGGATTGGTCGGGTTGAGGTTCAGTCTTCCTCCCCACTTTATCGCCTGGTCCGCCACACTCAGCTCACTTTCAACTTTTCTCCATTCGTGCACATCCATTATAGACAGAATCTCCGCCACATGAAATCCCACGAACTGCTGATACTTCCGACTGTCGAACCTCAACCACGCCAAGACTATTTTGGAGACTGTCCACAATACACGCCGGGTTACGGGAAACTTATGCATGGTAATCACGCTGTTCAGCCTAACACAGCACCTTGTAGCTCTAGATGGAGTATGTACATTTTCGTGAGGGGAGCAACTTTAGCCTTTCTCGCAACTAATGCTATCTCAGAACCTTGAGGTGGTTTCACTTGGAAGTAATTACGGCTAGCATATGCGGACTTACTTGAATCTAAAAACACGTGAACGTGGAGCTTCGAGTAGGTCTTGTAACAGGCGCCGTTAAATTAGCATCGAGGAACTCGAATCGAATCAAGTACAGTGGTTACACAACGCCCTACTGATTGGTTCGTCCCAATCTACACGTTCTTCCCAATCTACACGTTCTTCCCAATCTACACCTTTTTCTTCTTTCTTCTCAATTGCTTTCGCTTTCGCTTGAGAGACTCCACAACCTACTAGGTTAGTCAAAAAGTTATGAAAACGGAAATGAAAATACATTTTAATTTGGGGAAATTATCCCATAAGATCACTACACTTGGTTCAACTATTTTCCAACTTTGTTGTCCCATCACAGAAGTAACTTCCTGGAAGGCCTTCAACATATTTCACTTCTACGGCTATAATCCCTTCGTTTGATGAAAAGCGCTTTCCACGAAGGATTTTTTTAAGATGTGAGAATAGCCAGAAGTCAGAGAAAGCTACATCTGGCGAATAGGATGGATGCTGCAACAATTCGTACCTCAATTCACTGATGTTCGCTATGGGTTTTTGAGCTGCGTGAGCAGGTTTATGGACTTGATGAAAAATAATCCTTCAATAAAATGCCTTTAGCATCCCAGAAAACTGACGCAAACACCTTCCTGGTCGATTTCTGGACACGAACACGCTTCGGATCCGAAGTGCCTGGTTCACACCACTCCTTTGCCTCTTGTTTCGATTCAGGATCATGGTGGTAGGCCCAAGTCCCGTCCATACCCAAGGAACATTGCTAGTTTTATCATGGTTTTATATCATTCTTGAAGTCTAATTCATGCTCTTTAGAACCCTTATAAAACCAAAATTTTTACTTGGGTAGTGACGAATCGACGCAGTTCCATGTGAGATGTCTACCTGACCAAAAGGAAACAACAAAATTATATCAAGTTTTGTTATTCAGTTACGTTGTTTTTATAACATAGATTGTTAGAATTTAGATCGCGGATGTTGTTAAAATAACAGAAATAGTAACAGAAAATCCTCTAAAGGTAACAAAATTATAGCAAACTATGATATAGATATAACATAAACGAAACAAACTGTGTAACAGTTGTATTAAGATGTAGCAAAATCATATCAGCTAGAGTTAGAATTCATTTATTTCTCTATGCAGATTGTGCCTCTCATGGCATTATATCTTAATTTGTAATATATGTGTTTTACAATTACTCAGATGAAAACGTCTCAAACAAACTTATATTATAATCAGTTCGTTGTAACAAGGTTTGTTATAATTTTGTTATTTTTATGTTATACCCTCCTGGTCCGGTATGGTGTCAGCTATCACAGCTACAGTCGATCGATGATCTTCCAAAACCATATCCTGTATTTTCGCTATGATTTCTCGTGTTCATGCACTTTTTGGACGTCCTGAGCGTGGATAATCGTTAACACTTCTACCGCCCCGCTTCAACTCCAAAACCCATCGGTGAACGGTTGGAAATGGAGGAGAAGACTCCTTTAATACCATAATTGACTAGTCTTTGCTAATGCCTGAAACAGATATACAACGTACAACGTTGTACGAACTGTCAAAGACTTTAATCCAGTACCGAAAAACAGGTAGTAGAATAAAGAAGTACAACGTTGTAAGTTGTTTGTCTGTCCCAGGCATAAGATATCTTTTTGAGAACGTTCATAGGATAACGATAGACAACGTCGATTGTGACAAACAGATTACCAGAATCATCCCTCGTATCTTGACGACGGCAATTCGGTTTTATACTTGGGTCAGGACTGACTCTGACTCGCAATTACCGAACGAAAACAGATCAAGAATCGAGTCAGTAAGATGGTATTAGTGCGATCGTGTGAGCTGTTCTATTTGGATCTCTGCGACGTAAACATATATTTTTTTTATTTTGACAGTTCATGTCTGTGGTGTATTGGTGAATCCAGGTTGGACCTTGAAAAAAGTTGTGAGCGAACCTCATCGATGTTGAGTCGGATCCAGAGCGGATCTAGATCCGACCCGGTTGAATGAAAAAACGTTTTGACAACTTTTAGGGCGGACTTTGGGCGAACCCAGTTCCGCACTGACAATAGCCGAAAATGACATAAGAAAACCGGAAGTGTAAATTAATTTCTAACGCGAACCATGCCTTAGCAAAGGAAAATAACAAGCTGATATCATATAAGTAACAAGTTCTGTTATCGCAGTTATCGTTTTGTTTTCCGCTGTTATCACATAACAAATTTATTTATCACTATTGGCAAATTTTGTTATCATTTGTTATCATTTTGAACACACTATTTATTATGAACGTTATTAGTTGAATTGTAAAACTTTGAATATTTCCAGCATACTTGAAAAAGAAATTTTGCTTTTAATCAAAATATTTTATTTATTTATCAGCATGAGAATTTGATTTCAAATTGATAACAGAATTTGATACTATTTCAATAAATTTATTTACAATAATAGGATTTGTTATCAAGTTGTTCGCAGTGATAACAAAATAAGTTATTATTATGATATTCAACGAGAAATTTTTTTGTTATTCATTCTGTTATTTTGGCTGTTTATTCAGCCTGAATAATAACATATTCAGTGATCAAAAAATGATAACCTGGTAATAGAACTTGTTATCAATTTGGTATAATCCTTTGCTCGGGTGGTCACCTTTTCTTATAGGACGAACTAGTAAATTTGACTATAAAAGAGTTTGTGGTTGAGTGAAGTTTTCATGATCGAAACTAAACGTGGTCAGATAACTCCTAGGAACTGTAACCTGCGAAACGAGACTGAACATTACCGTTGTTATCGTTCCAGGGTTTGAATAATTGTTGAATGCCTTAATTGCTGGTTGAATCTTTAGATATATTTGAAAAACATTGATATGGACATGGTTAGAAGTTTGTGTGTTTCGTTCACCGTGGGACCGGCGTCAGTTTTTTTGGCAAGCGATACTGGTTGTGGGTTGGCTGAGTGTACTGAGCTTCGGTTGTTGCAACTGTCTCGGGCAATTGCTTTAGTAATGCGTCTGTAAAAGCGGTTGCTCTCTTTTTGTCAGAAGGACTCTTTAGCTCTGATTTTCCCTGATTTGGCCGCTTTTCACGATGCGAAATCCGTCCTGGAATAATATAAGGTACGAGAGGTCAAAAACGTGCCAGAAACAGCCAATCTACCAAACTGTCCAGAACACCACCCAAAAGAGAAGTTCTGGGCTCTAGTTAAGCGGAAACTCTTTAAAACTAGGAAGAAAGCAAATGGTACCGATGATTTCCAAAGAAGATGGAGAATCGTCACGGAGATTAACATCTTAATCAACTGTTTGTAATGTAGATATAACTCTATTGTGTTTAAATACACAATCGGTTTAGTTTATTTATGTGTAAATGTTTTTTGCTGATATTATCTTGGTTTACGAAATTTAACGTGGACAGGCTTTAGTACCCATTATCATAGATTAAACAGTCGTCGTCCTGGAAAAGGCGGTGTGACTGGGATTGTATCATAGGAACGGTTGCTGTTCCAGTTCTAACAATTACTGCACTGTAAACAGTTTCAAACTTGATACCTTCTTACCCTGAAAACAGGAGCAATTGACGGGTTCTGTTTTACCCTTCGGTCGGCTTTTTTGTTCTGCCAGAACTGAACTTTCTTCTTCTTGAGGCCTGTCCAGTATCATCAACATCAATCGCAGTTTCCTTATCGTTTATGTTTTAAATTTATCTCTTTCTGTACGGTTTCGAGTTTCCGCTAGGATACATTTGATGTGTACATACATAAGTTATATCGGCAATTTTCTCATTTTCCCTGGGAATAGAGTAGCATTGTGATTGCCCTATAGTATACACACAGATAAAAAGATACATTGAATTCTCTTCGTTATCTTATGCACATAAACGGAATGCTAGATTTGGCAGAAACTAATGGGATATATCATGTAAATTTAAACCAGATAACGCCTGAATCTAGCCTTTTGTATGAAAGATTGCAACCATTCTTGCATGGCGCATGAAAAATAGCAAACAATTTCGTGGTTTATGCTTTCTTTGGCTTGGAATTAAACGAGGGGAGATTATACGTGCTTCTTAAAACTAATTATATTGAGTTAAATAACTAATTATATGCAGGGCATTAAGCTTTCAATCGATAACTGTGAAAGTGATTAAAGAAATCTAAATTGAGAGCAGGTGAATGCTCGATAAAAAGAGCGGTTAAGCCAGTCAAAGAAGAAAAAGATTAGCTTCACTTGAGTTAGCTGAATTGAGTGAAAACACAGATTTAAAATTGCAAACATGTAGGCTGCATGGTGGTCAAATTTTTGATACAATATGACACACGATGCTTGAATTAAAAAGAAATATTATTGAACCAAAGATTAGTTAACTGTTTGTTAACTAACCAAAAACCATAGCATACTTCCATCTTTCCCATCTTCCAAATCGGACTGCCCTTTTTCAAAACTAAAAGCCACCCAGAGTTGCACTTTCCGCTAATCTCTTCCCTTTTCCCCTTTTCTGCAGGTATTTCCAAGTAGAGAATGGATGATATCCAGTCCCTTCACCAGTGACCAGACATCCTTATGTAACCCATGTGGTTGTTTATGCTCATTTCCCATTTGAGGCGGATCATAATTAAAATGTTTCGTCCTTTTTTTTCTCCCTCTACCATTTCCCGTTCTGGGTCGTCTCTTCCTCCGAAACCATTCAAAGACCGCCACAGCCACACATAGATGGTCTTCATTTACACAAATAGCAAAGTCACATAAAGATTGTACCCCACACAAATTGGTCGCTTCGTATTCCTGCGGCTACACAGTGCTCATTATACCGAATTGTTACTTTTATTTCTATGTGTGGCTTTGTTTCACCACACGTGCTTGCACACAGCTCAGAAATGGATGGTGTTTGAACTGCAGTACTGTGAGGAGATAAAGTACGGCTTAGCTGGAGGAACATGTGTTTTTTTTGCAAGAATCGATACAACTTTGGCACGGTTTGCTACGGTTTGCTGCTTCTTCAGTGAGGAGATTGTGCTACTTTTTCTTCAATCAATATGGATAAATGAAAAGAGGGTTGCTTTTTCATTTATTTTGCATTCTGTTCCACACTCAACTAGAATGATTTCTATGTATGTTGAAGACCATTATAGTTGCATTGATCACTTCTCGTGAATGCACTGCCACAAATTTAATAATTTATCCTAGAGACATAAAAAAGTACTAAGTGATTAGAAGACGATAAAATAGAACCCAGAAATCATTCAAATATAACAAAATATACTTATTAAAGGGTGTCTCACATCAAATTGCATCACGGAAAAAACGCGGTAAAAAAATACCCATTTGGTATTCGCTTTTGAAAATTAGAGTGGAAGTAGCTTAGATTGTTTTTTGTTGTTCTATTTTCATTGCTGTCACTTTCTCAAAAATTGAAAAAAAATGGCGTTACCCGAGAAGCAACGTCGCGAATTGATTTTGCGCGAGCACCTTGAAAATTTTCAACTCCGTCATCGGAACATCGGAAAACAACTCGGAATCGTGCAGTCAACGGCGAGTCGTGTGATTATACGTTATTACGAAACTATGAACATTGAACGGAAGGAGAAATGCGGTCAGAATGGATGTTCTATTAGTGATCAGGATCACAAGCGCGTCGTGAAAGCGTTTAAGCGGAATCCAAATGCTTCGATCAGCGGTGTGGCAAAAAAGTGGAATCGGTCCAAGTCTTTCGTTCAGAGAGCGAATGACCTGCATACGTACAAACTGCAAAAGGCTTCTAATCGTGACAAACGGCAAAATACAGTGGGAAAGTCACGGGCCCGGAAACTGTACACACAGATTCTGACGAAACCTCATTGTCTTATCATGGATAATGAGACAATGAGGCTTCGTCAGCATGTGGGTGTACAAAAAATGGCAGCTCTGTCAATTCGTTTTCATCAGTCATGGCAAAATCAGTGAAGCAACTACTTTCACTAGTTCGTAATTACCGCCGGATCCACTAACGAACGAAGAGGACCGTCATCGTGCTGCAATTTATATCACTCGGACACAGCCGAGCATGTACATGATCCTGACAAGGTAGGAGCATCCAGCGTAAGCCGTCCGGCAGCGTGATCGGAAGGTGCAGCAAACGACTGGAAAGCGGAAGACGGAAGGCAAAGAGGTGAAACCCGCGCCTTGGGCCGGAAAGTCGATGCGACCGGCGATACGTTCAAAAAGTATTTGGCCAACATGGACATTGTAATGAGGAAGCGGAACTCGAGACCGGCCGTGCCTAAAGCGCGAGCGGCCATAAAAAAGCAGCGACTGCAAATGCTTGTCTTCTATGGTGGACGTCGACACGTACCTGACGCTCGACGGCAATGACGTCTCCTGCACAAAGTTGCCGAATAAAGTCTTCTTTCAGCTGACATTCAGTGAGAAGCGTTTTCAAGGCCACTCTGCCTTTCTTCAGGGTGTTGATTAGTTAACATAATAACTGTTTCGAAAATAATTGAATTTGTTACTGTGTCATAAAATGAATTGGATAAATTTAATTTGAGTTCAATGGAATTATATCAAACTGCTAGAAAACTGATTTTATTGTTCAATATTAACGGGAAGGGTTTCCGGCGAATGAGGAGTTACAATGCAGTTGTGATGGGAGGGCATAAATGCTGGAACGCACATAAATAAAGCTCAATTGGTATAGGAAAGCAAACCACAGTGTCTCAAACGAAAGACACCGTATTCACTCTAACGTTCATTATATTTCTCGAAGGTCGTCGAAGGTATATAATTTTTGTGACTTAACACAGGGCTTGCGGTTTGCTTAGAGGTATACATCACGAAGTGCTAACCGCAAGTTGCGGCCTTTATTAAGACGAAACCCAAAGAATGATGTCGTGTTCTGGCCGGATCTCGCCTTGGCACAATATGCGAAGTGGTCGACGGAGAAGTTGGAGAATCTCGTTAGGTACGAGTGTCGTCTACAAATGCAGCGCTCCAAAAAATGAGCCAGACTATCGACTACCTCAAAGATTTACATATTTTCTTATATACAACTTTTTTAAATACATTTTATGTAAAATAGTCACTTCCTTTGAATAAAAAGAATATTTTTTAAATATTTTTTTTTAAATTTTATGCAATGTGTCCCTTTTTAGTTCGATACACATATCCAGGGATTCTTCAACTTCTTGAACCCGTCCAAAAAGTAATTTTAAGGAAGGTCTGCAAAATACTCCTCCGTGGTGTCGATGCCCACGCGTCCTCGCGTGAGCAGATGTTTTTATTGACGAGTCATCTTTCGAGGTTTGGGAACAGATAATAGTCCGAGGGAGGCAAACCTGGCGAATACGGTGGATGCGGAGGCAATTGGAGCTTTAAGTCCATGATTTTAGTTGGCGATTGCGATGCCCTTGTGCTCCGGCGCGTTATCTTTCAAAAACAAATCGCTCTTTCAAAAACAAATCGCCTCCAATCGCTCCAATAATGCACAGGCTACTGCCGGGCACTCATTCTGTTCGCTGGTGTGTAATAGATCATCTGCAGTTACCAATCGACGCCAAAAGTTCTTCCGAGTCTGTCTCAGCAAGTCTAAACACTGTTTCGAAGTGCTCTCGCATTCGTGTTTTTGGTCAGGGGTGGGCATGTGTGACACCCAGCGGTAGGATATCTTTTTCATATTCAGAATCTCGCCCAAAATATGCCGTGTGCTCTCAGTAGTAATCTTTGTGGCATCTGATAGCCCACGCACGTTAACTTCCCGGTCAGCCAACACCATTTCATGAACATTTTTGAAATCCCAAGCAACACACATCCGTCAAAATTGGTTGCAGCTACTTGATTGTATCTCAAATTAGTTACATAGCAGTTACTTTTACTGAATTGCTTCAAGTGTGCTGCTAGGGATTGTCCTCTGTAACCGCATAGGAGAGCTTGCCGCTGCGGACTTGATCGGTGAAGAAGTTGCGCCACCCCAAATTCTTGAAACCAATATTTAACGGTGTAATTTGATGGAGCATTTGCCCCATAATTCTCATCCAACTTTTATTTTGTTTCCTTCGCAGTTTTGCTTCTCAAAAATTAACGTTTCATGAGAGAACGAAAATCATTTTTATCCATATTCAACATGATGCCAAACAAGTCAACAATAATCAGCTGTCAAAACAAAACTAGGGGCAGTATCGCGCTGAAATTTGGCGTGCATGCCAGAATATGAACGGACTACAAGGAACTATAACCGTTTTTGAAGTAGCATCGCATTTTGGCGGTCAACGAGGCTTTTCACCCCACCTAGTATTCGAGGGTTGGATGCGCTCCAAGAATCTGGAGTTAGCCCATCACAAAACGGAGATTACTTAGGCCAACAACAATAAATGTAAGCAAAGGGTGACAATTACTCAGGTATCTGCACCATCACCTAAAATCGGTCCAGGGCAATTTGGCGGTTTGATGTCTCTCTCAACGAAATCTATATCCTTTTCCGTGAGCCAATTGAGAGTTGTTATGGCGTAATACGCCGATGCTAAATCTGGCTAAAACAGTGGTGGGATATTATCAACAATCAACTAACGATTTGAAATTGGTTCACTGTTGTAGAACCCTTAAGTCCAATGTACACCTTGCAGTCTGCACCTTGCAATAATTCTTGCGCTTTTTGGTACCTTTCGGTACTTGTATCTTTGTTGTTGTTTGGATTCATGTTTTTATTGCATGTTATTTTTACACAATATTTGAGAGTGTGTTGGTGTGAGTTACGTTAAGCGAATCATTAAGCTAAGGACTGGTATTCTAGTACTTCCGGACCAAACAATATATTCATGCTCCCGCTGATACTATGCTGATAGACTTCACACCGCAGGAACAATTTTTATAATTCCTTCATTATCGAGACTTTCAACCCTGGGCTAGTTCATCTCCCGTCGTAGTCACTTAAATACCTTTTGGATATTTTCGTAACTTGTCCGGGTGTGAGATTCGAACTGACGCTGGCGTGTGTGGTATGGATATAAACCACTACGCCGGGGTCACTCCCCGCAAGAACATATTGCTTGTTATACCAGAACTTTTCGACCAAACTTCTCCACTTTAATCGACTCGTTTGCGTTGCTTTCATGCTCCCAATTTGCAGTTAAAGAAAAAGGGGGTTGTACACAAACGTCAGTGGTCTTTCGATCAGAAAACTGGCTAAGGAAGAAGTAGTAAGCGTCGGATCAGTTCAAACCGCATAACGGATTCCCCGATACGGGGTAGAAAACCCGGTCCCGCTGACCCTGCAATCGACAGAAAGGTAAGAAACTATTTCAAGCGTCATCCTTTAGCATCAATCCGAGATGTGGCGAAAAAGCTAAGTACATACTTCGGTGACTAATGTTATGCGTGCCAATAAGATAATGGGCCTACAGTTTAGTCAAAAGCAGAAACTGCCAAAAAGAAGCACCAAATAGGCTGAATTTGTTCAACCGAAGGCTCGAAAACTGTACGACAATGAAACCAACATAAAACTCGATTATAAAACTCAGCTTTATACCTCGTAAAAAAAGGTAGCTAGAGCTAGAGTGGTACAAAAGGAACAATGTCGTTTTTGTACCAAAGGAGATGAATCCACCAAACTTCCCAGAGATTCGCCCTATCGAAACTGTCTTGTCTTTGACGAAGGCTAGGATGAGAAAACACATGAAAGCAACGGAAAGCTCTACTCAGTTCAGCATCTCTACTGTTTGTTTAAAGGATGGAACGGTCAAAACTTGGCCAGCTCAAATATGACGTGGATTTTCTAATCGTGCATTTAACAATCTTGAATAGCCCTCATTTTGTAGATGTAGGCGTTGTCATTTTCTATTCAGTTGTCAAAATGTTGTCGAAGTAATAAGAGCAGCGTTTGCAAATTTTGCACGCGCATTAGCAAAATCCAAATTATATCCACGCCGACTTTGCAAAATCGCTTAATATTGTCCAATTGACCGTGAAGAATGTTATAAAAGTGGTCAGAAAACATCTGACGACTGCCAGGAAGCCAGAATCATTAGGAAACTGAAACCAGGAAGCCGCAGCGACCGGAAGAATAGTGGTCAGCGAACGCTCCCAACCTTACCATCAGAGATATCGGAAACAAATTGGGAAAGTCCCAAACAACAGTGCAAAGAGCATCGAAACGAGCCGGACTGTCAACATATAAAGTTACAGTGACACCAAACCGAGATGATACGCAAAACACAACAGCCAAAGAAAGAGCGCGTATGTTGTACACGAATTTGTTGACCAAGTTTGATTGTGACGTAATGGACGATACGTCAAGGCTGATTTCAAGCAACTACCAGGTTTTTCACGGCTACGGGGAAAAGAAAGGTTAAAGATAAGCTTAAGCAGGAAAAAATTCCAAAGTTCCCGAAATAAAATTTGGTTTGGCAGGCAATTTGTGGACTAAAAAGCGAAAATTTCATGACAACTGGAACTGTCAACCAAGATATTTATGTAAAGGAATGCTTGCAAAATCGCTTATTGCCTATCTTCAGGAAACATAGCTGTGTCGTGCTGTTTTGGCAAGACCTAGTTTCTTGTAAATATGGGCATAATGACTCAGGAATGGTATACCGCCAATTGTGTAAATCGCAAATCGTACCCAAGGAGAAAAACCCTCCAAACTCGACGGAACTGCGCCCAATTGAAAACTATTGGGCAATCGTAAAGAGAAATCTCAAGAAAACTAAAAAAATACATAGTTGGAAGTAAGAAACAGTTTAACGCAGTTTGGCGTGAAACGTAAAGCCTGACAATTCGCATTTGGAAAATCGGAAGCCTAGTCAAACAATTTTGCTGTGCTCTGTAGACGATGAACTTCAAAAAGAAATAAAGATTGAACATTTATATAATAGACTTATAAGAGTGCACTTAATCATGTTTAACCAATCTTTGATCGTTCCACCCTTTAATTTAGTCCAATTTGACATGCAAGTGCTGTTAAATTACTTTGTTTGACATTGAACATCCCCCATCACACACTGTGAGTGGCCTCAATAAAATCCGTCGTTTTGTCGTCGTTTTAAATCGGTCCAAACCGACACATAAATCAATAATCTTCTCAATTGAAAACTTTTGATGCTAACTGTTAGGTTACATTGTTCCAAATTGGCTTTATGCATTATTTAAACTTCCTTGCCTAAACAATGAATATATACCATCACACTGTGCGAGAGGCCCCAACAGCATCCTTACTGTTGGCTCAAATCCGTCCATATTGGCCCTAACAGTTTTTATATAACCTTGTCTTCCCCATACAATCAAAAGTTATCATAATAATGTGTATGTGGCTACACCAATATTTTTACTGTTGGCTTTAATCGGTTAGATGCAGCTATTGAGTGTAGTTGAAAATCTTGCTTTCCCAATGATGTAAACCGTCATCACACTTTGTGATTGACCTTAAAGGCACCCTAACCATTGGTTGAAAGTGGTTGTAATATTTAAATACGTATTCGTGGTTATAATAAAAACGTACATTGAAGCGTCTGAATCTGAAAACAAAGACGAACAAGAATTCAGCGTTCAGTTGTCAGCGAACTATTTTATCCAACATCCCAGGGATTTCTCTTCGAAGTGCATAGAATTTGTCGACTTCCAACAAAATGAGTTTTACGTGAACATGTTCCTACTCTTTCCTCACTCGACCTGCCGGTATTGGTTTGGTCTTGGATTAGTAGTTATTTGGAATGTATGAAGGGTCATATGTTAGTTCTCTGTGTTATCACAGCTGATCTGGTAACAAAGGAGTTGCAACCTCGGACAATCAATCATGTTCATGATTAAAGGTTTTATCAATTAAGACCCATAACGCATAGACCCAATTGTGACCAACCCTTGAACTTGACCCTGACAACCCTTGAAATTGAAATTATCATTATATGCTACATATAACTTCTCCTTTCCTAAGAAAAATCCCTTTTTAAACTGCACGATATGATCTCTATCAAATGTTCAATATGATATAACTCATCAGTCCAAATCCCTCTTATCCTTAACCCTCTTTGGCTATAGAAATCGTTCATTCTCTACCACATAAATAAAATCGTTTGCATTAAAATAATTAACTGTTTTTGGCTGGTGATAAAGAAAAGCTAAGACAGATAATTGCGTTTGATAAATTTCCCATGGAAGGTAATTATTTAAGCTTCGGGCAGTTAACCGAAACATTTGCCATGGCCGACAAAAACATGCGTATAATCAGGTTTTTGAGTTCTTCCTTCGTTTAAATTAATCAATTCCTCCTCAGTTTTCCCGACAAAATTGTTGGAGTAGATCTAAAGTAGATCTTACGCTTCAGGTTGGCCCAGAAATCCACGATGGGACGCAGCTGGGGGACGTTGGGCGGGTTCGCTGACTTGGGTACTACATCGATATTCAGCCGCTCCATCTACTCAAACGATCGCTTCGAGTAGTGGGCCGACGCCAGGTCCGGCCAGAACACCTTGTTTTCACCCTTATGGTATCTTTTGATGAACGACACAACTTCCAGCAGGCATTCGGTACTATAAACTTCCCCGTTTACAGCCAGTCCGGAGCGAAAGAAGAGCGGTTTTGACATCCCCTTCTCGCTGACTGTCAGCCACAGCAGCACCTTCTTGAGGAACTTGATGTGTGAACTTCACCTCGGAGCTCATTTCCTTCGAGGGGGGAGTAAAATACGAAGTGCCCTGCCAGTCGTTGTCATCCAGGGTGAGATAGGTCTCGTAGTCCATCACCACCGCCAAGTCACGATTTGCTGGGAAATTCGAGTTAACCGTCTTATTCAGCCGCTGCTGCTGCGTCATTGCCTGCAGCTCCGAAACCAGTGGACGCGACTTCCGCTTCGTGACATCAATGTTCATGTTCGCCAGGTACTTTTGCACTTTTTGGCCAATTGAACCGACATCCCGGCCAAGCACACGCAGCGATGTAGCCATTTTTTTCTCGGTCTTCCTCTTCAGCATCTTTTGGAGCTTCTTGTCCTTCAGGGTCGTCGGCCGTCCGTAACCGTACTTTCTTTCGATGCTCTGATTGTTGGCTAATAGTGCCAAAATGTTGTAGATGCCGGAACGGGCGTATCCGGCGTCCACAAAGTGCCGAAGCGGTTGAGTGCCGTTCTTTGAACGAGCATACTTCTGAACGGGGCTGTTTTTGCCATCGCGGCTAGAGTGCGACTGATAGAGCTGTCAAATTTTGTCTGCTGACTCATGGGTTACTATGATTGATGCTGCATGGATAGCTTCGTCAGTGCGGGTGAAGGTAAACCCATTAAAAATCAGCAATTTTTTTGTCCATTTTTTTAATGCAAACGTTAGTGCAGCCTTAAGTGAACAAAACAATCAAGAAAAACGCTCTTCACACTAATGTAAAAACTTCCTACCCCTAAAAACTACCCCAACAAGTGCACGATCGCCACTTGATTCTTTAGCCACAGGTGTTCGGCGAAAGTCATCCAAAGCTGGTGCGGCGCCCAGCAGAATCCAATGGAAAACTTTTCTCCCCTCACCCGGAATTTCCGAAGCACGCTTTTTGATTAAAGCAACAAGTTTTTCCTTGGTCTGTTGCTTTATTTTTCGCTTGGAGATTTCTGCGATTGTCATTGCCCGCACGTGGGGGATTTTTCTCACACTTTGTTGTTTAATCTTTTTCTTCTCTAATTATCTTTTCTTTCACTATGCTTCATTTACTCGGAGTTTTTTGTTTCCGTCGGGAAAGAATGGTTGTGCATTTTTCAAAGAAACTTTTTCGCATGTTTTGTTTGATTTGTTGCATTTTTTTCCAGCTAGTTATTCGACGATTTCAAGTGGTTGTGTACTGGAAGGGGACGGACAAATCTGCGTGATAAATTAGCATTCGTAATTACAGTCTGAGTACTGGCATCAAACGTGAACCATTAAACTGAAAGAATTACAGCTTGCCTCATAAATATTTCAATGCCCTATAACCATCATTGGCATCAACACGATCATCATCCGGGTAATGACATCATCAGGTAGACTAGATAACACACGCATGTATCCGGAAGCTCAATGTATGAAGACACACTTGACTGTACCGTACACATCTGGTAGAGAGTGTTTACTCACGCAAATCGACCATATCCTGTTCCTGCCGCAAGGAGAGAAGCCAGCCGCACGGAGAGGGGCGGGCAATGAATGTGCGTGGATATCAATTCCGTTCACCTATCCGGGCCGGATAGGCCTATGACATAATTTCGTTCCGATATTAAATCTTAATTGAATTGGTTCCGCTACAGGAAAGAAAATCGATTTTGAAATCGGCTCCGCCGGTGATGGCAAGACGAGCTTGTTTGTTGCAAGATTTTCATCCCTCGGAGCCTATCTAGGCTCACCGTTTCAGCGAATTGGAATTGATTTTCTCGCCCAGTGGGCTTCCGGTGCGCCCGCAGCGACCGTGCAGATCGTGTTGATGATGAAAAAGATGATGGATTGGTGAGGGAAGATTTTTATCTGTTTCAAAAGAAGCGTGAGCGTGGAGGGGCTTCAAAGGGAAACTTTCGGGTGACATTCCAACAAACACACAAATTAGATCTCGTAAAAACGAAATTACCGAAATTCTTTGAGATCATTTATATCAGCTTGTTCTTGATTCGGGGGATTGCTTACCGGTGATAGCAGCAATGTGGTCCGGCTTCAAAGAATGCTTCATTACAGGTGAATGGCGTGGAGTTGAACCAAATGGAAGCGGGGTGTGAAATGGTATGTTGTTAAGTGATGAAATCTTTCAAAATTTCAGGGATTAACAAAAAGCAGCAGAAAACAGGCATACGTCTTGAATCCAATGATTTGACAAATGCAATAACAGTGAAATCTGAACTAATTACAGATACTCTTCGTTAATTCGGTTGCACACAAACTAATACTTTTAGTTTGAAGAGTAACGTTTCCTTTGCCTGATTAGGTTGTAATATCCCGGCATAGTCATTTCAAAGAAATCTGCATTGACTAGCATATTGCAGTGAATATAAAATCGAGCTATTCCTGTTAATGTTTGGGGTGAGAATGAGAATCGTTCCAAATTATGACTTTGGCGAGGAAATAAACTTCCCTTCAAAAAGTTTACTCATAGAATCATCACTGCCTTATTGACAGTGAAACATTGTGAACTTCTTAGTTTATTTTATGCTCTCTTCTTGCATCATCACAAATGTTCAATTCCGTAATCCGATTACTAATTGAGTCATGGTGGATGACCTAATTTAAACTTTCTTTTTTTGTTTGACTTTCTTTCCAGCAATAGCTTGGATTCTTAAAGCTGAAAAATAATTGATTTTCAATTTGAAAACACTTTTCTTGGTCAGAACCTTTTGAATGATGCTCTGAATTATTAGAGATTGGTGACTACCACAGTGCAACAATTTGAAAGTTTTGTTTGACACTTGAAAACTGATTTTCTTTTAACTTATGTGAACCAAGCTGAGGATTGTCCACAAAAGAAGTTACCTGTTTATTAATGGTTCAGATATAAAACTTAACGAAAAATTGTGAATTGTTTATTTAAGATATAAAACTTAACGAAAAATTGTGACATTGTTTATTTTAGCAACACACCTGAAAAATTGAAAAAAGTTCAGAAAGAAATTTTGAACGATGAGTCTGATCCAGCTAATCAATTCGCAGATAAATTCTGCAAAAATGGTTTTTCGAAATGATATCGTTTCGAGAATTGGCAAAAAGCGAGTAGTGCACTAATTCTGCAGTATACAAGATTGTTATGAAGTTTGGAGAAACGTGTCCTCTTGAAGATTTACCAAAATCTGGACGCAAAAAGGGAGTATCGGACCAGAAAAAGGAGCTGGCAGCGTAAACGCATTTTGTACGAACGGCAACAAAATCCGAATTCATCGTTACGCATTCTTGCAAAGAATTTAAAAATACCGAAAAGTATCGTGTTTTATGTTTACAAACCATTTGACCAGCCTTGACTGTGAATCGGAAAGGTTGGAAGTGGAACATATCGAAAATATACTCTCGACAAATGGACACGAAGGTGGTAGCCATTATTGAGATAAATCCCAATCTTTCTGTGCGAAATGTGGTTCGCAAAGTGGGGAAGTCAAAATCATACGTACACAAAGTGATGCAGAGGCAAGGAATGAAGGCGTGGAACGTGACCTTCTTCACTTCCCAACCGTCTTGACAAGCAAAATTTCACTGCAAAAAGTTGTGCTAAGGAGCTTTACACTATTTTTTTGCAAAGATTTTCTTGTATCATAATGGACGACGAAACATACGTACTCGAAGACATTGAACAGCTTCTGGGTCTGGCTTTTTACACCGCAATGCAAGGGACCGCCGTTGCCGATCATTTCCGGACCACGTGCCACGTGGCCAAAAACAGCCAATCCACCAAACTGTCCAGAATTTCGCCCAATAGAGAAGTACTGGGCTCTAGATAAGCGGAAACTGTTCGAAAGCAAATCAAAGAAGAAAGAAAATGGTACCAATGGTTTCAAGAGAAGATAGAGAATCGCCACGGCGCACAGTAAGAAGAAATAAAAAAAAGTGGGACATCTGTATTAGCGGCGAAACTATTAGGTGTGGCCCATTAATTTTTTCCTCAATTGGTCTACATTTTTTAACTACTTTATTTCTGTGTTAACAAATTTGATTTAAGGGGTGTATACACTTATATAAAATAAATTAACTGTTATAATATGGTAGATCAGATCATTTTATGAAACTTTGTAGTAGACAAAAACTTTCTATCTCTTAACTGGATGAAGTTGTAGGGTGAAAAAGGAATGGAATGTCCCCTTATAAATCGTGTTATCACCAAAGCTGATTTGAATTTACTCATTTTTAATGTTTCTGTCATTTTAGGTCATTTTTTATTAATTTTCTACAAAGTTTTAGGTATTTTAAAAATACACTTCTTTGTAGAAGACAGCTAATCATTATCTCTTCATTTAAAGGATTTACGTCGGTTTTTAAGAGCTATTTTAAGCTATCTTTGAGAATGTGTAGATTGCAGGTTAGCAAGTATTAGCAGCTTAGCTTATCGTCAGTTTATGCAGTAACTAATACCCTTCAAAATGATGTACAAATTATAGGGGGGTCCAAATAGGGTTGTTACTAAATTTTATAAATAGAAACTAAGCTTTATATTATATTATGTTGCATTTATAATAATTTTTCCATCTCTTTTAATAAACATTTAGACTTGCTATGCGTGTCGATCGTAATGGAGTCGATTGTGTTGCTTCGGTGATTAGTTTAGCTGTATCTCCATTACGTTCACGACGAACATTCATTTGGCAAACAAATGAAAGCTAAGAATCAGACCTTTCTGGCTGAGATCAGCAACCCGTCTCCTCTTGCTCCGAACAGTCAGTTTATCGAAAGCTTTTTTTACTGAATATCTATAGAAGACCGTGATCCAGGAAAGAGTTGTCCAGAAAGCCACGTTTATAACAGCTTTTTATTTTTAAAATACCTAATACTTTGTAGAGCATTAAAAAATGGGTAAAAGCTAAAAGCTATGGTGAATAAACGATTTGTTGAGTATTACATTTTTCATTCCTTTTTCACCTACAACTTCGTCCAGTTAAGAGATAAATAGTTTTTGTCTGCTACAAAGTTTCATGATATGATCTGATCTACCATGTTATAATACAAAATGGCCAGAAAAGGGATGCAACAGTTCAAGAATTGTTCAAACATGTCAATTCGAGATGTCACTTTAAAAGTATGTTTCGTCAGTCGGTTTTGTGCAGAAAATCACGAAGTGCGTTGAGTTGGCACGTTTACAAGGTGCAAAATCACTTTTAAAACTCATGCCCGCAACGTTGCACGGTGTTGCACCGAAACTTACATAGAGGCCGAATTTTTCGGGCTAAGAAATATTTCGTTGCCAAGTTCAAGTTCGATGTTCCGGTGAATGTTCAAAAGAAAAAATATCAAAATTAGCAAAGAAGTTTCTTACTCCAGCAGGCAATTTGCGGATGTAGAAATAGGCTTCATCACTTCCGGGACCAATCAACACACGCAAGATTGCCTTAATAAGTGTCTTTTGCCATTCATAAGGAAGCGCAAAGAATCAACTCTGTTTTGGCCTGATTGAGCATCATAGCAAACATCGGACTGTAACTTAAAGGGTGTCCCACATAAAATTGCATCACAGAAAAAACGCTATAGAAAATTACCCAGTGGGTATTTTCTCTTGAAAGTTGGGGTAGAAGCAGCAGAGTGTTTTTTGTTGTTATACAACAATAAAAAACGCTGCCGTATTTCAAAATTGAAAAAAAATGGCATCACTCAAAAATCAACGTCAAAATCCTCAACTCTCTCTATCGGGACATCCGAAAACAACTTGAATCGTGCAGACTACGGTGAGTCGTGAGTAAACGTTACTACGAAATGGAAAGAGAAATGCGATCAGACTGGATGTTAAGAAGTTGCCAGTTAAGTCCCTTAATATCAAACACGATTTTTTTTTTGACAAACTCGGTTTTATTTCTCAACATCTCCTTAAGTTCGATACAGCGAGTCCAGCGATTTTCTAAATTTTTTTTATCCCATCCGAATAGTACTCCTTTGAAAGTCCTTCAAAATTGCCATCGGTTTCAGCTCTGAGCTCATCATTTGTGTAAAATCGCTACCGATGAGCCATCTCTTCAGGTTTGGGAACAAATAGAAAGTCACTGGGGGCCAAGTCTGGCGAATACGGTGGAATTAATTCAATTTAGCTTGGGAAATTCAGGATGAAAATGAGCAGGCACACTTTTTCACTGCAAATACGGCCGTTTTTTCTGACTTCATCCATCAAACGATCCAATAACACTGCATAGTATGCGCCTGTTATGGTTTTACCATTTCAAGATAGTCGATGAATATTACACCTTGCGCATCCCAAAACACGGAGGCGACAACCTTTCCCGCCGATTGTTGCGTTTTCGGGCGCTTCGAGCACTTTTTGCCCGGTGAAACCCACTGTTTTGCTTGCTGCGATGACTCCGGTGCGTAGTAATGGATCCAAGTTTCTATCCATGGTTATGAATCGGCTCACAAACTCCTTCGGATTGCGTGTAAACTTGCTCAAATTCTCCTGAGAGGTTGTAACACGAATGCGTTTTTGGTCAGTTGTAAGCAAACGCGACACCCATCGCGCGCGGAGCTCCTTCACATCCAAAACGGAATGCATGATATTGCCAACTCGTTCCATTGAAATGCTAAAGCTAGCTCTCTCAATTTCATTTTTGGATCTTCCAATACTAACGGGTGTCCACTAAATAATGAGAACGAAAAGAATGGGTCAGGAAAAAAATACCAGTGAAGTTTTGTTCAAACTGATTTATTTTATTAAAAGGGTCAACTTAAATCTTCAAACTAAGTTTAGTGAATATTGTCATATGGTCCGTGGTCCGCCAGTGGCGCAGCTTAGTCGTTATGCTGGAACATGACCGTTGGACGGCAGCCACATCGATTTTTCGGATGCAGCTTTTGATCCTGTTGGTAAGTTGCTTGGTGTTCTTGGCCTTCCAATTATCCTTGTATACCATGGAGCTCAAAAGACCGAAGAAATCCTCGATAGGACGGCACTGTGGCAAATTTGTCGGATTCCGGTCTTTTGGGACATATGGTATATTTTGGCTCTCCAAAAACGTTAGCGTTTTTTTTGCGTAGTGCGATGATGCCTTGTCCGGCCAAAACACGTATTTGCCATCCGAGTGATGTTGTTTAATGAGGGATGAGTATTTTCTGCAAGCACTCTCTTTGGTACACCTCCTGGTTGATGGCCAAACCGCTTGGTTTGAACCACGGCTTCGAAATACCCTTTATCGGATATTACGATGTATAACATAACCTTCGATTCAAATTTGTGCTTGAACTTATACATTACTTTTGGAGGAGTAGTAGATTTGTCCTTAGTGTAGAATCGGTCGTTTCCCGGTATCTGAGACTTCGAAAGAGGAAAGTAGCTTTCGTCGTCCAGAACGAAAGATTTTCCGCCGTAATTCCGAGTCATCCAGCGGCATTGGGATTTCACGGTTTGAATCTGCTCATCTGTGTACTCTGGGATCTGGTTTTCTTTCTACACACTATTCCTTCTTTCTTTAGCGTCTTGCAGATGAATGACTTCGAACAATGGAACTTTCGGGCTGCTTCCTGCCGACTTACCGAATCCTTGTTGTTGAACATGCTGCGCAGCGAGCGGAGCGTTTTCTCATTCATTATTTTCGCTGGACGGCCGCAACCTTTCTTCCGGGTTACTCTCATGCATGCCAGGATACGGTATACGGTGGATACCGGAACTTTTTCACGACAAAAATGGTCCACCGTGTATTTTTTTACACGATCTTCGTTCGCTTGAAAGAATTGTACAACGCGCGCGCGCAGTTCTTCCTGTTTCGACGGCATGCTGAACACGACTGAACATGTTAGAGTGAAATAAGAGTGTATGAAAATTTTCTGGAGAGTGCAACGATTCATTCATCTAAAGTGACATTTCTATGCGGCCGTTTTTGTTCTGATGGAAAAGTATTGAAATCATTCTCATTTTTTAGTGGACACCCGTTATATCATGGATTTTATCGACGTTCTCTGTTGTAGTGACCTCATTTGGACATCCAGAGCGCGGTGCGTCAACGGTGCTCGTACGGCCACAACGAAAATCAGCAAACCACTTATGAATCGTTTGAATCGACGGAGCAGAGTCTGGAAAATACTAATCCAGCTTGTCTTTGGTTTCGGCAGCCGTTTTCTTGCGTAGAAAATAGTATTTTATCAAAACTCGAAACTTGGATTTTTCCATTTAAAAAAACTTGCTGATCGGTCTCTTCTCACTGTTGTCACTAATAAATGCGTGGACAGAAATTGCTGAAATTTTGACAGCCGTCATTCAAGGAGTAAAACTAATAGAAAATGGCTCACATTGGCGATTACCAACGCCATCGGTAGGAAATTAAAATGACTTTTCATGCAGCCCAGGATCACAAGCGTGTCGTGACAGTGTTGAAGCGGAATCCCTATGCTTCGATCAGGGATGTGTCCAAAAAGTTGAATCGGTCCAAGTCTTTCGCTTAGAGTTATTAAGAACCGGGAGGAACTGCATACGTCCAAAGTGCAGAAGGCTCCAAATCGTAACGATCGGTAAAATATGGTGTGAAAGTCACGGGCCCGGAAACAGTACATCCAGATGCTGACGAAACCTCATTGTCTCATCATGGATGATCATGGAATACGTCAAGGTAAAGATCTTCACCGCACAACAAAAGTTTGATGTTTCGGAGGAAGCAAGGAAAAAGAAACTTTCAAATTTCGCCAAGCAATACATGATTTGGCAAGCGATCTGCTCATGTGGAAAACGGTGTGCGCCGTTCGTGACTACTGGGACTGTAAACGGGGAGATCTTCCTCAATGAGTGTCTCCAGAAGCGTCTGCTTCCTCTGTTGGAGCAATATGAGGGCCCTACGATCCTTTTGTCGGATCTAGCATCTTTGTTTTTCTTGCCGTTTCAAGCTTATTAATTTCGCAATTTAGTTTTAGTGTTCTAAATGCATTTACACAGTTAATAATTGAGAGCTTTCGATGCCAGGTACCATTTTTGCATTAGTATGATTGTGTTACAAGTACTATCCTACCCTATGCCCAGGGAGTCGAGAAATTTTCTTTAACGAAAAACTCCTAGACCAGACCGGGAATCGAACCCAGTCATCTCCAATATGGTATTGCTTCGTAGCTGCGCCTTTGCCGACTGAGATAAGAAGGACCCATAGCTAAGGGAGGATCAAGCTTCGTGACACTATTCAAATGTTGTCCTTGCGGGGTCACTTGCGTACCCAAGGACATCCCAAGTAAAAAAAAAATAGTTTTATTCCTGCCGTATAGTACTTTTTCCGGTTTGTTGATAAAACTACATTCAAAACTGCTTTGTCCACCAACACCACCTCTATGCATCTTTAAAGCCAAAATGTGTACAACGTATCCCACTCTATAGACGGATGTGAAAACAAATTAATGGAATCTATACAATACCATAAAGATTTTGAAAATGTTCTAGTGAAAGATGTTATGACCACTTGAGAACCTTCATAAAACCAATTGGCTGCCATCAAAAGCAGCATAGGGTCAAATGGCCACATCCGTCAAACTTTACTGTGATATTGAGGTTGGATTTCGTTGTTTTGCTTTGTTCAATCCTCTGCTCTTCTGATTCAATTAACAGTAAATAATTTCTACGAAAAAATTCTAGTGTTTTGGGAAATTTTGTTTGACAGCAAAAATCCAACACAAATTGAGTTTAGTTTTTTTTTACAGTGTATCATGCTCCAAATCAAATGTGCATTTAATTTTATGGTGAATATTGGCACGATAAAAGGCAGAAAATTTATGTGCCTCGGAGATTATGCAAGGTTACATCAACAAAAACTTAAATTGAAACATATATATTCGATTAATTAATCATGAATTTCCTGACAATTTATGGAATTCAATAAGGTTATCTTAAAGAATGTCAAAATTAGTCTCTGATAGTTCATTTGCATTACATTTGAAATTTGGTGAATTTTTAAAGTGTTGCCAAAAAGGCAATTTGTCTTCGTATGGCTACTATAAAACTATTTGGTCATTAGATGGCTTTCCTCAATCCTAATTTGCCGTTTATTGCATTTACTGCAGGCAAAATGGTTTCTAAAATTCTTCTTCAACTGATCATAATAAGATAATATGAATAAGTTATAAAACGGCATTTCAAAACAGCACATTACGAGTTCATAAAGTTAAGATAAAACCTTTGATAGGAGTAAAAGGAATTTTAGAAACAAGTTTTTGTAGCTTGTAGAGGTTTAAGAAAATTGTTTTCGCTTTATTTGAGGCCTCGAGGTCTTATATGGAATAACAATAATTGGTTACTAACTGTATCAACTTAACAAAGTCAACTATGATGAATATTTCCTCAAAGCTCCATCGTTTTGGCCAATGAACTATGAACATCAGCTTCATCAAACCTCGATGGAAATGAACGATAAACCGGTGCATAAAATCAGTCCAGCCGTCAATGAATCCTTCAACGCCTTCAAACCAGATCTTTGGCACTGGTTCCAGCCTATAGGCCTATAGGCTATAGGCCTATAGCCTAAAGGTTATAACCGTAGCAAACTGGAAAACTGCTCAGTCCTCCCATCTTTACACTTCTTTGAGATTTGAGATTTTTCGAAGTCATTTATTAACCGTAGTTTTTGCTGGACAAAATTCTGGTATCACGCTGCGAATATCCTCGGGATGCAAACGAACTTTAGCACGACGAATAGGAACAGCTGCCGCTTCATGATCCGTGGTACACCTCGAAAACATTATTTCAGCATCATTAACTCCGCGATAACCAACAACCTTTTCTCTGGTTTCGGTACGCGTTCCGTCTTCAATTTCTCCAACATTCGTTTCTCTGGAAACGATAGCTCTGTTGTCCAGTTGCCTTGAACTTCTGCTTGCATAAGAAAGACTCTCCACCTCAATTCGCCGATTCAGAAGCTCACGAAGGATCATCTCACTTCTGAACATTTGTAGCTTGTAGAGGTTTTACTAATTGCTTCCGCTTTATTCGAGGTCTCGAATAAGAACAATCATTGATTACTAACTGTCTAACCTAAACAAAGTCAACTATGACCTCTAATGTTTCCTAAAGTTTAAGGTCGTTGTAAAGAAGCTGTGTAAGGTCTCATAAACCTTACTAAAATTTAAAACCTATTGGCACCTCTTACTGCCATAATAAAACTATCTTGATTTCTAGTCGTTTAAAGGGCGATACGGTCAAAATTTGGTCAATATCAACTTGACGTATTTCTTTCAATTTTGCATTTAAAAACCTTAACACCCCTCATTTTGAAGGTGTGTGTGTGTAGAATGTTGCTCCTATTTTGATTTTGGAATTCACTCTTCAGTTGTCAAAATGCCGTCCAAGCAAGAAGAGCAGCGTATCAAAAATTTTGCTCGCGCATCGCGAAAATCCGAGCTACTCGCACGCAAAGTTGGCAAAATCGCTAAAAGTTGCCAAATCAACCGTTACAAATGTAATTAAAGTGTTTGGGGAACGTTTGTCGACAGCCAGGAAGTCTGGATCGGGGGAAATCGAAAACAGGAAGCTGCTGAGACGACAAAGAGAGTTGCCGGTAGTTTCAAGCGAAACCCTAACCTATCTCTCCGAGATGCCGCAAATAAGCTGGGTGTATCGTCTACAACCGTGCATCGAGCCAAAAACGAGCCGGACTATCGACTTACAAGAAGGTAGTGACTCCAAATCGCGATGATAAACAAAATACGACGGCCAAGCGCGATCCCGGAGGCTGTACACGACGATGCTGACGAAGTTTGACTGCGTGGTGATGGACGACGAAACCTACGTCAAAGCCGACTACAAGCAGCTTCCGGGACAGGAGTTTTATACGGTAAAAGGAAGGGGAAAGGTAGCAGATATTTTCAGTCACACGAAACTGTCAAAGTTCGCAAAGAAATATCTGGTTTGGCAAGCCATCTGTACCTGTGGCTTGAAAAGCAGCATTTTCATAGCTTCCGGGACTGTCAACCAAGAAATTTACGTGAAAGAGTGTTTGAATAAACGTCTGCTGCCTTTCCTGAAGAAACACGGTTGTTCCGTACTGTTTTGGCCGGATTTGGCATCTTGCCATTACGGTAAAAAGGCCATGGAGTGGTACGCCGCCAACAACGTGCAGGTGGTTCCCAAGGACAAGAACCCTCCCAACACGCCAGAGCTCCGCCCAATTGAGAAATACTGGGCTATTGTCAAGCGGAACCTAAAGAAGACCAAAAACTGCTAAAGACGAGCAGCAGTTCAAGGCAAACTGGCTTTCTGCGGCGAAGAAGGTGGACAAGGTGGCTGTACAAAATCTGATGGCAGGGGTGAAGCGTAAGGCCCGGCAATTCGGATTTGGAAAAGCGGAAGCCTAACTGAATATTTTTCCTGATTTTATACTAATTGAACTTGAAAAAGAAATTTAATTTGATTTTTAAATAAACGATTTCACCGATTTACACGCGTTTCTCCTTGACCAAATTTTGACCGTATCACCCTTTAATAAAACTTTAATAAAACTTGATAAAGCTGGATGGTTTTGGCAATGTTACTTGGGATGAGCCCCTCCCCCAACGCACCGGAACTAAGGTCCATCGAAAAATACTGGGCTATTATGAAGCAAGCGCTATGGAGCATCCCAAGAAGGTAAAACGGAGGAAGACATGAAGAAAAAGTGGGTTTCCGTACAGAAGAAGCTGCAGCCAGATGTTGTACAGAACTCAATGAGCTGAGTTATGATGAGGTGCGTACGATAGCTTATGGTAATGGAGTTGCATGAAATAAATATGCCAAAAGCTTTCATGGGCTATATTGTATTGTCTGTAAGTTTGAAACTAGGCAGTTTATACCGCGTTTTCTTCGTGATGCAATTTGATGTGGGACACCTTTAGGTCTCGTCATCCACAATGATCACGACCGTCCACGCTTCGCCGAAAAGATGACTGACGCTTCCGCAACTTGCCCAGGTACTTTTTCACCGTTTGGTCGGTTCTACGAACCTCGAGGCCCAAGGTGCGATACGATGAGGTTACTTGCTCTCGGTTTTCTCTTGAGCTACAGGGTGCGGTAGAAAATAATGCAAAATTTGTTCTATTTCTTTCAAATCCCATTTTCAACTAATTCAAGCAATAATAACAACATTTTCGAGTGCAGTTATCTTTATAAAGTCCTTTCAAACAAATCTATTCAATGTGTCCCCCATTTTTATTGATAACATCCTCGAGCCGACGCCGGAAGCCAGAGCATGCCTTTTTGAACGTAGTCCCCAAAATTGACTGCCATGTGTGTGTTATAGTTTACTTCAGGATTTGCACACTAGGTGTAATGTTTTGCAGGCTCGGCCTAACATATGCTCAAATCGAATAATCCAACGGATTAAGATCTGGACTGCTAGGGAGCCACAAATCCTTCGGCCAAAACTTCATGTTATCGTTCAACCATTGTTGGGTTCGATTGGACGTGTGACACGGCGCTCCATCCTGCTGCATGACAACGTTTTGGTACTCGGAGAAGTTCGCCTTTCTCAAGGAAGCACTTGGTCCTTGAAATACCGATATACACCTCGGAATTGATTTCAACTCCAGCATCAATGAAAACAGGCGGCATTTTCAAAACGTTGGACGCCACCAAGTCAAACATCATGACACCAGCCGGATGTTTAGTTTGAGCTTTGAATTTCACTTTTTTCGGAACGTTCTCCATTTTCTGAGGTGAAATGAACCGGTCCGTGCGGCTGTTGGCCACAGCATCGATGCTGAAAAGCTTATCATCGGAGAACAGAATTATCATTTTTTCCTTCTTCAACAAGGAAAGCAATCTCTTGGAACGAGTCACTCTTAGTTTCTTGACCGTTTCGTGGCGTTTCACTCTGGCTCTGGAAGATGCATGCAGGTCTTCTTTGATGATTTTCCGCATGGATTTCTCCGAAATATTGGCTTCCTTTGCAAGTTTTCTTATGGAACGCACCGGGTTGCGAGCAATTTTTGCATGGACCGATTTGATCACGTTCGACGTGCGTGCAAAGCGCGGATTTCCACTGCTTAGGACCATCCTGCAGGGTTCTTTTTATGTGGTAAACTGTTGCCAAATGGCACTCTACCACCTTGGAGTCTCTTTCGGCTTCTTCATGGGCGAGCAACAAACTGGTGATACACTTCTTTCGCGAACATTGATGCAGCAAATTTGCACATAAACAAATAGAATGTTTGGATGCAGCACTTGAAAGCAGACGCAAACAAATTAGTCACCAGCTGCTAACGAATTAGAGGGCAATACTCGGGTTTGAACTTATGTTCTCATTATTTTCTGCCGCACCCTTCGTAGTTTTTTGTACTGTTGTTTCCGTGATGCTAATTTGGACGTGGGACACCCGCTTTAGGTCTCGTCATCCCACAATGATCACGACGTCGCGCTTCGCCGAAAACGATGACTGACGCATCCTGCAACTTGCCCAGGTACTTTTTCACTGTTTGGTTCGGTTCTACGAACTCCAAGCCCAAGGAGCGATACGGTGGGGTTACTTTTGTTCTCGGTTTTCCTCTTGAGCTACAGGGTGCGGTTGAAAATAGTGCAAAAATTTGTTCTATTTTCCGTCCTATTTTCAGCTATCCAAGCAATAATATCAACATACTTCTAGTGCAGTTCTTCTTTATAAAGTCCTTTCAAACAAATTTATTCAATGTGTCCTCCATTTTTGTAATAACATCCCTGAGCTGACGCTGGAAGCGTGAGGATGTGCCTTCCGAACTTAGTCCTCCGTCATTGACTGCCATGTGTGTTATGTTTAGTTCAGAATTGCAATAATTAGTGTAATGTTTTGTGGCTTGGCTTTAACATGTGCTGAAATCGGATAATCCAATAAGCAGATCTGACGTTAGGGGCCTGATCCTTCGGCCAAAACCGTTTGTTCTCGTTCAACCATTGTTGGCTGATTGGACGTGTGACATGGCGCTCCCATCCTGCTTTGGGACAACGTTTGGTTCCTCGAAGAAATCCTTGTCACCCAGGGGAGCCTTTGGTCCTTTAACACTGATGTTGATTTTGCTCAGCATCAATGAAAACAGGCATTTTCTTTGTTACCATCTGGACGTTTGGTTTGAAATTTTAATTTCACTTTTCCGGAACAGTTGTCCATATTCTGCCGTGAAATTGAACCGGCCGCGTTGCGGCTACTGTTGCCACTATTTTGCGCCAGATGCGTTGTAAAGCTTTTCGTGCGGAGAACAGGATTATCATTTTTCACCTATTCTTCGTAACAAGGTAAGCAATCTCCTTGGAACGGAAGTCACTCGTAGTACTCCTTGACCGGGTCCTTAATCAAGTTGGCGTTTCACATGTCGGCTTCTGGAAGATGCACGCCTAATGGTCTTCTTTGCATGATTCTCTGCCGCATGGATTTCATATGGAACGCACAGGCTTGCGATAAATTTTCACATGCGGACCAGTGTGATCACGTTTGGCGTAAGTGCAAAGTCGGACTGCCGCCCTCTGCTTCCGCTGTTTAGGACCATCCTGCAGGGACTTTTTCATGCGGTAAGCTGTTGCCAAATGGCACCCTACCACAGTGGCGTCGCTTTCGGCATCTTCTGGGCGTTCAACAAACTGGTGATCACTTCTTTCGCGAACATTTTGACGAATTTGCAATAAAACAAATACAATGTTTGGATGCAGCACTAGAAAGTAAACAGTAACAAATACACTTTCGACAGAAGTCAGTCACTAGCTACACGAACTAACCCAATACTCAAGTTTTGAACATTTTCGCATTATTTTCTGCCGCACCCTGTAAAGTTTTTTACCGCGTTTTTTCCGTGATGCAAATTGACGTGGGACACCCTTTGGGTCTCATTATCCACAATGCATCCACGACGTCGCGCTTCGCCAAAAACATGACTGACGCTTCCGCGCAACTTCGTCCAGGTACTTCTTGACCGTTTGATCGGTTCTTCGGACCTCCAGGCCCAAGGTGCGAAACGGTGAGGTTCTCCGCTCTCGGTCTACCTCTTGAGCTCTTGCTGTACTGCCTGACGATCGCGTAGCATTGTCGGGCGACAGGAACCTGAGGCTTCCGTTCAATTTCACCTTTTTTTCAGAAAGGAGAGGGTATGGAAAATGCCAGATCGGATATATCCGTGGATACGAAGATGTTTAACGTACTTCGCACCGGGATGGAGCTGACAGTACGAAAATCATCGACGTTCTTGCCATCTGTTTACGGTATGGTGGCTGCAAGCTCACGATGCTCACTGTGTTTTTCTGCCTGCACGGTAGGTTGCTAGGATCGCATGACTGTGTGGATGCACGACCAGGTGACAGGGTAATCGCAAAATGCTCTACGCAGATCTCCATACAATATTCTGTCAAATTATCTTTATTACTTTGATGCATAGTGGTATGTACACTTCACTTCAAATAATTTAGTCATGTATAAAATAATAATACAAGATTTGACCAATCATTTCCATGTGCCCGGTTTGTTGTCATCACCCGGCAATGATAATCAGCTATGTGCCGACACCATCCATCGAATGCTATAACAGAATAAGAAAGAACTAACAAGTGTTGCTTCCCAAAACAAGTGTGTCACATTTCAATTTTTTTGGCATAGATTTTGGAAATAGAACAAAATCGACATGAACCCTCCACAACCAAATTAGGCTGCCTTCCCCACTGGGGTAAAATCATTTTATTATTCAAATGGTCATAGAACGATATGCTCGAGCCTCTGAGAGAGACTGTTGCGATATTCATATCTCAGGAGGATACAGCCAATGATGGCAAGATGATGGGGCGTTTTTCCTTTTTGTTGTTGGCGCTTGGCACCCACATTCTTGAACGTTTTTCCATTGCCTTGTAGAGTGATTGATAGAGGTTTGAAGGTTTGCTTGATAGTAAATACACAGCGGTGAGGACACTTTTTTTTTCCTTGTAACCTCCAGTATATGTGACTAGTTTATCACTTGCCGAAAGGACATAGCAGGGGATAACGATCTAAATCTGATACCTGCTCTGATTCATTCTACCGTGTGTGCTAGCTAAAGTGAAATGTGGTTCGTTTCCCGCAACTGATGAACAGTGATATCATGTGAGAAACCTGTCATTTGTTTGATTTTTCAACAATTTGTAAATCATTCCGGGCGATCTTGTTAGAAGGCAGAAACAAATGAAACAAGATTATTTTAAAAGCACGCAGTGCTTCACCGGATTTCCACCATTTTTTCACTTATCTCCCGGATAATCCTCTCAGCAGAGTCGTACCCAGCGGTGCCGGTGAAGAACGATTTCACTCGATGGGGGATCCGCAGATTAGTACATATTTAGAGTTGAGACCTTAGGGAGAACAGTTCATAATGCACCTTTGGGGTAAGGCGGCCCAACATGACATTTCGTTGCTTTCCACTTTACTAATTGAGAAATTCTTTGAGCTTGAATGTTAGGTCAGAAATAGCAGTTGGAAGCGATGAAAAACATCCCCGGAAGACCATCCAGCCCCATTACCCCAGTAGTCTGAGCAGGGGCCACGCGTGTTGAGCTAGTAAATTTAATAAAAAATCGAACAACTTCCCTGCAAGAGATTAAATCTGGTTTAAAATGCCGGGGGTTTATCACGAAGTGTTCGAGCAAGCAGTGAGTGAGTAAGTGTATCTCTCAGTTGGGTTTACCGTAAACGGAAACACTCTCCTCGTCGCACAATTGGGTGCGCTAGGAAAATACGATGCAACGAACGGGATAACAATCAAAAGTCGATTTGTCGAAGGGAAAAGACGAAATTGGAATTCGCTAACCAAATTTCCGGCGTGAACCGCCTCGTCGCCGATGCTGAGCCTTCTGAATCGGATTGTAGTGAGCTTTAAAGAGGGGCTTTACATTCATCAAGCATGGCTTGAAATGCTGCTACCTGCAAGTCGCTGCTCATAGGCTGTTTTCAAGCCGTCTACAAACCGCACTCTTTCATCTGCCTCTTTAATCACGTATCCCATGTGTCCGAAATGCAGGCTTGTTTTGGAGATGATTTCCCTCCAGACAGAGAGTCAGACGTACGGAGGATAGTACAGTGCTGATGCAGTTGGTGTAGCACCGCATTTGTTGATGGACTTTTTTTTTGTCACAGTCAATTTGTGTTTGAGGATTTCGGCCCTCGAGCTTTAGAACGTATGAAGCAGTGTATGCAACGGTTGCAGTCAGTTCAGTAATCGCTGGTGACAAGTATGGCTTATTATCAGAGAATCTTCCCCGAGGAAGCTGTTTGTGTGTTTTTTTCTTGTTTATTTTTTCCCGTTTTAGGTGGCAGTCATACTTTTGTGAAAGACAAAAATCAAACAAAATAAATAACTGTATAAATAAATACTGTACCGTTCTAAAACAATCATACGACGAGTCACTTTGTTTTTGAAACGTGAGTAAAGGAATTATTAACTGAAACTAAGGTCTGTATCCACATTACTCATGGACACCTTCAAATCATTGTAACTTTTGAAATACTGCAAGTAGGAATGAAAATTTCATTGTGGTATAGCTGAGAGTCTATGATGAAAATGACTATGATTGATATTTTAATTTCATGTTTAGTATTCAAGATGGCGATGAAAGAAAAACAAGTGCATCGAGCGAATTTTTGTCACTGGGCGTACGGCAAATCCTGACTTGTCAATACGGGACCGCTGAAAAACATTGGATTTGTCTAAATCCACTTTCTCGATAATGCTCAAATCATTTTCAGAACGTTTGACGGTTGAGAGGAAACCGAGAAGATCCTGTCATGAACCGAAAGGTGAAAAGGATATTAACGAAAATCCCAAATCTCTCCATTCGAACGGTGGCTCGTAAAATAGGATGTCGCCTGGTTTGGTCCAAAAATTAAAACAACGTTTGGGACTTAAGTCGAATAAAGTAAAAACAGTTCCAAATTGCGACGACAAACAGAACTTGGAGGCAAAATCACGGGCTCGACGTTTGTACTGCGAATATTTGACGAAGTTTTCATGCGTTGTTATGGACGATGAAACTTATGTCCTGAAGGATTTCAAGCATCTTCCATGGCTGGCTTTTTATTCTGCTATGGCCAGAAATGCTACAGCTGAGCATTTCAGAACGAAGAAGGGATCGAAATTTCCCAAAAAATACCTTGTGTGGCAAGCAATTTGCTTGTGTGGCAAAAAGAGTAAATCTTTCGTCACTACAGGCACAATCAACAAGGAGATCTATCAGAAAGAGTGTCTGCAGTAGCAATAGCTACCCTTCATCAAAAGTCACAAGGAAAAATCTTTGTTCTGGCCCGGTTGGCATCTATGCCACTATGCTAAAACTGTAATGGAGTGGAGCAAATCAAGTGAACAAGCGGAATCTTTCTGGAAAGAAGCAAGGAATCAAAGACATCAAACATTTCCAGAAAATTTGGACAAGGACAGCTTCTACGATTTCTGAAGAGTCTGTACAAGCCCTAATGGACGGAGTTAAGCACAAAGTTCGAAAATTGTATGCAAATACCGAATAACTATGTTTTGTCTTCACGAATTGTCAAGCACATCACATGAATCCGAAATAAACAACTACGACGAAATATAATGCGAAATTTATGTTTTATTCATGTTTTGAGGTGTCCGGATTATTGCGGATACAGACCTTATTAGGTGCGCAATTAAGTTCTCGCTATTTGTCAATAGATGGCCTTAGCAGTGACAACTGGTCGATTTTGACACATCCATTACGTCATTAGCCAAGGTTGAGACAATTGTGGTAAACAAACCGCGTTGTGTCATTGATGATTTTGTTTTTGCATTACATACTTCTGGTTGTGTGTAAATGTCTAATTTTGTGGCAAACAATCTTCATTTGAGTTGATTTTCTTCTTTCATTTGAAGAAAACGGCAGCTCAAGCCATCTGTCTTTATCTTTGCTTCGAACTTTGTGCTTGTAATTTTTATTGAGTTAGATGCAAATAAATCGGATATATACTATTCAAAACACATTCGTTTTGATTCGCCGATACAAAACGGTCTTTTCAATAGGGCTTAAGTGCAATTATCGGTTTCCCAATATCACATTACAGCAAAACGGATTTTCTTTCTACAGGAAAACGGATCAGGTATAGAAAGCACAGCAGATCTTCTTCCTGGTATCAACGAGAGTTCCGGATCTAAGCATTTTCTTTTCTGCTACCTCGATGTATATTTCAATAATGTTTCTGGATATATGAAGCTCCGCTAGGTGTTTTATGTAATCATCCTCACAAATATTTGCAAGGAGAACCATTAGCGAGACTTCAGATGATTGCACATGTTCGGAAATTACGGAGCTTCTGACCGGAAGATACGGTTCGCTTTGTTGATACGTAGCTCAAAAATTAGAAAAGTGGCTGCGTTATCGGGTCATTAAAATGACAGAGAATGCGCCGTGTGGTTTGATTGTTGTCGTAGTTGGATTGGAACAGAGAAAACAACACGAGCTTCCATTCCAAATTCCTTTAGTCAGCTGACTCTAACGATAGACATTTGCTGGCAGATGGATGCAGAACTTTCAAAGAGCTTGTGTATCATCTGAATTTCCTTGGATAGTATTGCACAAAGTACATGGCTCTTTTGATGCTTTGCAGGCTCTTTGATAGTTATCAAATGAGGAGCAGCTGCTTGACGGATCGGTCAGAACCCATCATTACCAACAAAGATGGCATTTCACACTAATGTTACACTGGCGCATGAGATTTGTACCTTTACAGAGGATACAACCTTAACTCACGGCAGATGAAGCAAGGTGCTCTTTTATTCGGTGGTAAATGGACAGAGTGAAAGTGTGCGCCTGTGATGGGATGGCTTGGAATGAGTGAACCACTCTCTCTTTTAAACAACCGCTCTCACGTGCTCCCATCTGTCTTCGCCCAAGTGCTGTCGCCTGCAATCACAGTCGCATACACGGCGGGACAATTTAACTCAATTTGAGAGGCTACTTTACTCAGTCGCATGGGAACTGTGACGCAGTTTCGTAAAAAGTGGAGTTACTCAGTCTATGGTCAGACTCCATTTTTACTGAAACGGAGTCGTCACTAACGTGTCCTCAAAGATGTACACAGCACATGAATTGAACTCAATGTTGCTGTCTACTTTACTCAGTCACTGGGAACTGAGACTCAGTTTCGTAAAAGTGAAGTCACTCATAGAGCTGGTAACTCACACTTTTACGAAACTGAGTCGCAGTTCCCATGCAGACTGGTACAGTGGCCTCTCAAATTGAATTAAATTGTCCCACCGTGCTATATTAGCAAAAGAGCCCACGCCGTCAGGGGCGCACGCGTCAGGGAATTTATCTGCAATCTTTTCTTTGAATTTGAGAGCTTTTCTTCTCGCTTTAGAGCGATCGAGTGTTGTGTAGATAAAAACCATTTTTCCACTCACACGCGCTACCCAGATGCAAACACGGTGGTGAACATTAACAAGAGAGAAAAAATGTGTGAAAAAATCAAAATCTCTCTTTACCACACTGACGATATGGACATCTTTAATTTCCAATGCTACGCATGACAATATTTCTAAATTGGAAGAACAGTACTTTTGCAGGGATCCTGCAGAGGTTCTGCTGAAATTCGTGGGCAATGTCTTGCGGAACTTTGAAACAAACGCTCCTTCATTGGAATACTTGAAAAAGTTATTGAAGTGTTTTCTGCAGAACTATATGTAAGAATCTTTGCAGACACCCTAAACAAAATTAAAAAAAAAATAATTCTATTAAAAACCCTCTGGGGAATTTCTAAAGTCAATAATTTAACATATGAGATTATGGAATTCGTGCAAAAAAATCATCTTATATTGCTCTAATAAATCACGATGATCTCCACAAATTACTTCAGGATTTATATTTATTGTTATTTCACAATGTCAGTTCTCTAGAGTGTCTATCAGATTCTCAGGTGCTCAGATTCCTCAAAAATTTCATCACAAGAACTTTTGCAAAACTGCCAATACGATGCCAAAGAAACTCCTGAAAGAATCGCTTGAGAAATGTCTTCAAACTCCTAAAGCATACCTATAAAAACACCAGAAGGAATATCTCAAGGATTGTATGAGAACTTTCCATAAAATATGGGGGAATTCAATAGAATATTCTTCAAAAATTATCTCAAAAATTTATAAAGAAATCATTTGGTGGCACACCCACAAACTGACTTTCAGACTGTCTTCTGTCACTGTAGTGTCAGTTTCAATTGTTTTATTGAACATGGAGCCTAAAACAGCACAGTGAAAGAAGAATTGGTAAAAATTTGGCTCCTAAAATGTACCATTTTTTTCAATATGCGATTTTTGAGTGAACAAGCAATTGCCAAAAATGTTAAAATTTTTGGTTTATCTCAAAAAACATGAATATTTGTATGAAAGAAAATAACTTGAAAAAAACTGTGTCCATCTATGGAAATCTGTGCATGTGGCAACCTGAATAAGCTATGTATCAATAGTTTTAAAAGTGTGCAGGATACCGCTTCAAGTGACACAACATGCAGTGATTGAGTTCCACCGCCTCGAAAACGGTAATTTTCATGTTGGCGTCCACGTCCACGTGAAGGAAGGCCCAAAATCATCGAAGACGCTGAATTGGATACATTGCTCGATGAGGATTCGTGGCAATTGCAAGAAGAGCTTGCATCAGCATTAGAAGTTACTCGTCAAGCAATGTTCAAGCGATTGCGTGCATTGGGAATGAATCAAAAGCAAAGGAACTTGGATTCCTTATGATTTGAAACCAAGAAACGTTGAGGGTCGTTCTTTGCCTGTGAACAACTGCTCCATCGGCAAAACAGGTTTTTCATCATCGCATCGTGACAGGTGATGAAAAATGGATACACTACAGCAATTTAAAGATGAAAAAATCTTGGGGACTAAAAGGTCATGCTTCTACGTCCTCGAATCGGCTGAATATTCACGTTGTGAAGGTTGGGCTGTGTATTTGATAGGACCAGGTCGATGTTATATATTCCGAGGTGTTGAACCCGAGCAAAAGCATCACTAGGAACAACATCTTTACTGTTGGTTTGAGTCGATCCTCAAACTCGACACAATCCTAACTGTTGGCTTAAACCCTAGTAGCACACTTGTTGCAAATAAGTCAAAGTAACTGCAATGTGACTCAAGTAAGTCACAATCATGTTTCTGCAACCAATTATCACAGAGATGTGATGCTTGGGAATTGGTTCTCAAACTCGATGTTTCAATGTATTCTTGAGTTCTATTGAAATAAACCACCCACACTTGTGAGTACCCCTAACTGCATCGAATGTTGGTTTAAATCAGTTCCAAAATGTACAGAGATTCAACCGGATCATTTATCATCATTCATGTATTGTTTTGGATTGATTATTTAAATTGAGAGGCAAGATAACCTTAATTGTCTATATGTAAACAAAATTTATTTTGGTGGCACTTGTAATACGTTGATCAGTCAGTCAGCTAACATATCGGATCATTTTGCCAATTCATTATTCTGAATTGTTATGAAATGTTATACAAATTGCAACCTTAATATACTACCTGTTCTTTTCCATTGGAACTTATTGTCATAATATTCATTGCTAAATCTCAGAAACAAATTAGCTGCAGCGACAGTTTAGAGTAATAATATGACGTGAATTTACATCTTCAATGTTTTAAAAATCTGTTTGGTGAGTCTTTGCATGGCTGCAATCAATAAATTTTCTCTCACCACCCGTTCATATATCCTCAGACATTATTTTCTTCACTTTGATTGTTGTTTTTTGTATTCTCCCAATGCGCGGAGTAGCGATCTATGATGAAACTTCCCATCAACATGAGAGGCTCTAAGAGTGGACAGAAATTTATTGCCAGAACGAAGAAATGAAGAAAAGGTATTGAAAGTTCCGTTTAGCGTAACGGCAGGCTATGAAATTGAAAGATACTAGTTGAAAACGAGCGGAGGGCCTTTGAACGGTTGAATGCGAGATCGAGCACACATTCTACCAAGCTACCTATATTCAGGGTGAAGGCAGACCCCTATGACTGGTAAAAGAATATACGACCGATCGTGCTCTGTATACTACCTATTGTGTTGATCTAGTTCTAGCGATTTCTTTGTTTCCCAAAAATGTATGGTGAAAAAATGGCGCTATAACCATAAGTCGTATTGGGCTAGAGCTAAGATCCCAACCATGTGATGAAAAATGGAGCATCACTTAACCTTATTCGACTAGATGCTCCCAACGACCGTTTTTCATTAAAATTTTGGCTTCCTTCAAAGCGGTATACGTCAACACATTCCTACCCTCTTCTTATTTGACCTATATTCGGGCGAGGTCAGCACCAGGTTTTACACATTGAGAATGTATGTTAATCCCAAACATCATCTGTTAGTTCTCTGTGTTATAATAGCTGATCTGGCAATAATGGAGTAGCAACCTTGAGCGGTCAATCATGCTCATGCTCATGAGAAAAAGTCTGAAGTTATTTTGGGAGAACGCTATAACCATAAGCCATAAAAAGCTAGGACACGAGTTAGTACTAATGTCCCGACCAACAGACAAGCTCTCATCCTTCTCAACGACCTAAATATATACTTCTAAATAAACTTATGCTTTCTCACCAAGAAGCCTCCCGCACAATCCCATGCAACTTCCAACTCCAGATGTCTTTTAAGGTAGCGTGCGTTCTTGGCATCTCCTTAAGTTGACATCTAACCAACGCTGATGAGTTGTCTTGTACTTGAGTAATGTCCCAGTGAGCTGAATTGTTTTAAATCTCAATACTATAAAAAATAATTCAAGCATTGGTTGCAATAGAGTTGGTTTGCTCATGTTAGTTCAATACACAGAAATCAGTTTCATAAACTCTATATTACGAAGAGCCAAAATATCTCGAACTAGTACATTAGGTTGTCTACCTCGAGCCCATTGGGACCCATAAAGCTCAAGTCCAACTCCGTAATACTGATACCACAATATTCCTCTAATTGGTCGCAGTGGTTTTCACGGCTCTACAACTTCACAATACTCAACACATGACCAAATTTCGTGATCTGCATCCTGGTAACCTTGTCCACATTCACAGCAATCTCGCTCAGCCAAACATTGTACAAATGAGCGTTCGAAGAATACGGACATGAGGCGAAGCATCACACGAAAGAGATCCACATCCAAAATTTCTTCAACACCTTTGGGATGATAGAATGTTGTCACCGCCCCAAATAACCTTTACTTCATTTATGCTGCCAGCTGACGAGTGACTGTTGATGAAATATACTTGTTTTGTTTTTTGTTTTAAAAAAGACCGTGCGTAGCGTACGTAGTTGCTACTCCGTTACTGATCAGAACTAGTGTAATTGCACAGAGAACCACATAGATGGAACTTGGGAGTAGCTTTACATCTTCAATGTACAAGTTCACTAATTCTATTTATAGATATCAGTACCGGCGCCGGCCACGTCCTTACGGTCTTTGGGGAGGGGGCAAGGCAAGGATGATTAGTTTGACAATCGTTGGTTAGAGACCGTGTTTACCTCTGCGTCTCCACAATTGTCATGTGAAGGAAAGAGTTGTGTTTAGTGAGGCAGGTTATTTTTAGATCATGGATTCACTGTGGTAAGTGATGCGAGCAATGAAAGCGCAGTAGACTGCTTTTTATTTTAAATTTAGTGGTGATAGAAAGAGGCAAGTGACAAATAGCAAGGAAGGGGACGGGCCTGGGATTGAACTCCCGACCATCTGCTCAGTAAGCAGAACGGGTAATCACTGAGCTACCCAGCCACGTCAAAAAGAACGTGCGTAGTGAGTGACTGTTGATGAAATATACTAAAACAAAACTGTGAAATTGAAATCATGAAACGGAAGATTGATTTTGGAAGATAGAAATGCATCACAACCCGCATTGCGAGCTTAAATTTTGAAAGATTCTAGTTTAGGCTTCCACAATTCCACTGCATCAATTACACAGTGATCAAATCCCCGACCTCTTTTGCGAAATTATTCTTCCAAAAAAAGTTTGCTGCAAGGACACTTCATCATCAACCGTTTCAGTTATCAGTTTTCACAGTAGGAAGCATTGCCAGAAAAATGTTTTTAAGAGGGTTAACAAGCCATGACAACTGTAACAACACCGAATACTTCATCATTTCTCAATAGTGATGAAGTAACTCAACTATGCAATAAACAAAGGATATGGGATATACTACAATAGATCAAAAAAGGGGCTATTCATAAACCACGTCGACTTTTCGAGGGAAGGGGGATTTGACTACGCTCCATATAAAGTTCGCAGAGTCCTTGAAAACCTTACTTCAAAAAGTCACTGGCAACATCAATCCCAAGCCCGGTACAGTGGTGGTTTGTTCCTAAATTCCAACTCATCATTCGAATTCGGAATGCAACAGTGCTCTCTACCTGCACACATGCACACATTTTCATTTCGGATGTAACGATAAACGAAACAAAAAGGGCGCTCACCACTCAGTTTAATGGAAGCAAAACACAGCAGCACGGACCAGTAAACTGAATTAGATTGCTCATTATTTTGCGGTCACCAGACACGGAAACCAGAAAAGCGGTTAAAGGTTCCATCAGAAGGAATGGCCGGATCCCCTTTCCTCGCCGGGAAAGATTAATGAGCGATTCCGTACGCTGGGTGTACAGTTATTTGGAACTGTATTGCAAGTGAAATAAAGATGTTTAAATTTTGGTTCCTTTTATCGGAATATATTTTATCTCAGTTTTTCCAGGAGAGGGATTTCAATTAATCACCAACCTTCACGTTTTCATTCCTCTGCTAAATGGCGAATAATCTAGCCTTAATGAATGCTGAAATAATTATTCATTATGCCATTGCACCGCCTACCTAGTTGGTTGACCCACCCGAAGAATTAACTGCAGAATTTTAATCCAACCGTGATGTTCGCTTCCGGGCACGGTAATTAGGGACGGTCTCACATGGAGGAGGCAAAAAAATCTTGTACTTTGCTAGTGACCATTTCCAGGTGAAATTGAGGAGAATACAAGCACATGATCTCTTCCTCCTGCCCAACTGGCTTTGGTGAACAGCTGCTGCTGGCCTAGGAGATAGAAGAGCTTGAAATGAAAACTTCATCTAGTAAGGCTGATGGGGACTGTACGCGAAGAATGAAGTCACGTGCTGTCGTTTAAATGATTCCACCATGGGACGTGTTCAAATTAGCGCGCTCTTGTGTAACTTCTCATGGCGCGGGGTGAAAGAAAACAAAAACAACCCCTGTTGGGGCATCTGTTACTATCATGCGCCAAGATGACCAGAGGTGGGCATTGGCTGATACTGAACTCGGTTTGTCGAACCGTGCGTGGGGAGGTGTCGCCATGTGTAAGTTAAAATGGTCATCCCGGAAAAGCTTCTTGGAACGCTAATTTATGTTTTTAATAAGAGCCTACTCACCGATTACTGTGAACTGCGGTTTGTGATAATTGAGAGACATTCTGTTGACTCGGCAAATGGATTCTGTGAAAGATAAAGAAGATGCGATTAGACTGGAATGCTGTGGAGCGTGGTTGGTTTTAACGGTTACAATTAGTAACTGTTGGAATTAGTGAGAAAAAAAAAAATCATTTGTGGTATAAGGGAAATAATGAGAGGAACAAGTACCTAGCCCTATACTTCTGTGTCACCTATCTTCATCGCTATAATCATTTTTTTTGCTAGGATTTTCTACTGAAAATGTTCATGGCCGCTCGAGGCCCCACCTCCGGAAAGACAGGTCCGACGACGAATCATCAGATGGCCACAAAACGTTGAGAAATATCCTACTGGAGAAACTTCGTGAATTTCGATACCCATATTGACAGGGTTTCCTTCTTACTATTTTCATGGCCACTGGAGGCCCCACGGGAACCTGTAACAGGATAGTCGTTCCAGGAACAAGTCGGCATATGATCCACAATAGAATAGAAATAGTGTCCAGGAGTTATTCCAAAGATTCTGATATCCATTCCTGGAAATTCAATCGATATTTCGATATTGTGTCTCCTTACCGGAACACAAACCCGGAAACCCGGATTTACAGGAACCAGATGAATTCAAATGGTCATTGAAGATAATGTCCATGAAGCGAATGAGTTTTTGAATCTAACGGTGCCTTTCAACTTTTATTAAGATGTCAGTGAATTTCAGCTTTCTGTTTTAGAATAAACTATGAAATTTCGTAATGTAAAACGTGAAAAAGTACCCGGGTACCCTGTCGTTCTCCTAAGGGCTAATATTTTAAAATTTTTGAGTGTTTTTTTTCTAATATTCTTAGGGAAGGTCCATTAATACGCAGTAGGGGGGGTTTGGGAAAACGTGACGATCCATACAAAAAAATTTGAAGGTCCATACAAAAAACGTGACAGAAGAGGGGGGGGGGGGGGGATATGAACAGTAATATTTTGCATGACATAATTAATGGACGTTCCCTTATAATTTCTTCACTTCATTATATGTTTAACCTTCATGTTTTGGGTCATATTGAGTTGGATTTTATGGATTATTTGAATCTCAATTTTTGGTTTCTGGTGGGTAATGCCCTTTTTGACCCGATTAGTCACAAGAATTCTGTGCCGGAAGAGGGCATGTTTTGCCACGATTCGCGAGGCGGCGGCAGATACAACTTTTTATCGGATCATACTTTTCGAAGGCTCATAATTTTTCATGAATAGTCTACTTCTAGCCTTGAAATGGACCAATAACCATGTATATTGGCCATTCAGAGTCATTCCGGATGCCCCGGGGTAACTCTTTAGGAGGAGACCAGTTGGGTTTATTTACATACGCGCTAGGATTGGGTAATCTCGAATTGATATTTTCAAGATCGATCATTTGATATCGATTTTCGATATTTAAAATTGATCCTATGACGCTAAAAAAAATCACAAAGATCATCTTTTGTTTTGATCATTTCGATCTGAGGAAAATGAACCACAATTAAAACGTTTATTGTACATACTAAAAGAGCTATTCATAAACCACGTAGACTTTTCTGGAGGGAAACGGGGTCTGACCAAAGTCTACGCTCCATACAAAGTTTCAAAAAACTGTATGGAGCAAAGCCTCGGAGGGAGGAGGGGGCGTCTAAGATTTAAAAAAATGAGTCTACGTGGTTTATGAACAGACCCAAACTGATGAACCTGATTCAAAATATTAAAAATGCTTGATAAGCATTTTTACTGCAAGGACTTAAAAAAAATTATTCCTAGGGACGGGTTTTAAGCAGTTTATTCAGCACCTGGGACATTTGATTAAGCTGTATGTTATCTATAATTAGAACTGCCAATATTTAGACGTTCAGCCCTTTGTTTACTTATGATCTATCGAAGCACATCTTCAGAAACGAGCATTAGACTCATAAAATTTCATAGTCATTAAACAAAGTTCCCAATTGCAGGGACGTATTAGAAGCATCCGGATTGATTTCTGATCTAAAAGCTCCTCAATCTATACATAAACTAACAATATTGTATGAGTGCATGTGTGCGAAGGCGAAATAAAATAGGCCAGTTCACGATTTGCTGCTAACGTCAATTTTCTCAACCGACTCCTTCGTTTTACCCTATGACAGGACCTGTCAGCTCAGAGAGAGATGACCTCGTATAAGTTTATGATTGCTATGATACGGGAGTCGTTCCAATGTTGCCAGATATGTTTACACAGTAATCCCATTGAAAATAAAGTAATTAAAAAACTTTTTTTTGTCGTTCGGGAAATGAAGCTGCATCAAACTTAACGTTAAATGATAAGGTTTCATTGAATTTCATTGATGCTTTCGCTGCCAATTCTGCTGTTTGGAGAAAGCTTGAGCAAGAGAATGTCTTTCTCGCATGCGTTCCCAATGGAGGCCTTCACCTACTCTCGGCGAACGATAGGATCTCTCGGGAACCGATGAAAACGGAGACCCGGGTGTGACACGTCACTGCGACAACATTTTTTTCGCTTTGCACTTCATTTCGAACTGATTTAAAATAATCCACTGCAAAAGTGAACTGTTATTTCCGCATTTGCTCTACACACCAAATAATTTTAACTGATTCCAGCAATAGTTTTAGCAGGAAACACATCAGCAAAACACTTGTTACTAATATACCAGCATATCTTAAACAAATAACTGAAACACAGCATCAATATTTACTATAATATCCTTCAGCATTCACATTTATGCTGTTAACCAGCAATCTTTTTGACGGGGCTGCAAAATGGTAAGCCGACAACTGTGATGGAGCATGCGTCCCCGCAACATAATTCTGGTCCTCACAAGTTCCTACCTCATGCTTCCACGGGTCAGCAGATGACAAAGACCGCCAGCTAAGGGTTGCGTACTTAGCTGGTAGTGCAGCCTGGGCACTGTTGTCCTTCTGACTTCAGCTAGATTGAGGAGGTGCGTGCCGAGCGCTGTTCACCAAGGAGGTCTGTCCACCAGCGGCTGAGTAAGAAACGCTGTATAGGAGGCAGTCCCACCAACGCAATGTAGGCAGCGCGGTAAGATAGCATGCTGAAGTCTTACCCTACCACGAAAAATGTAAGTATTCTTTATTTCTTTATACGGAATATAATTTTGGATCATCCATGGAATCAGAAGACATGCAGATAGTACACATGTTATTCTCATTTTATATTATAACATCCCTTCACAATATTTTTTATGCTATTTTCAGCTTCGCATTTATCCATCATCGTAAGTTTTAGTACACTTACTCCCCATGGAGCGAGATAAGGCGCTATAACCTTGGCAATTATTGCCACGCTTTTGGTTCAAATGCCAAAAGTTCACCCACAGGCAAAAGGAGCATAAACTAATCTTTCTAGCATCTATGCTCCCAACGATAAGGTACAAATTATCACACTGTATAACTCAACGTGGAAGTGTTTGGTACGGGGTGTCCACGCTTTCTTCCTTCCCTTGATTCAGAGTAGTAAAGCGATTTTAGATCTTTCTGGAATCGCTCTATATCTTGGAATCCTCTCTGCGGCACATACTACGCAGTTGGCCTGGCCGATGACAAGAAAAATGATGTATTCAAGAAACCATCATTTTCCAGGATGCTTTCAAGAATTGGCTGCGTTAGTGTGAGATTAGATTAGATTAGATTAGATTAACCAGCATTCTTTTTGACATTTTGTGGAATCAAGTATTTTTTGCCGAAAATCAGCAAATATTTTCTTACTGATTGTAAATCAGTAACTAATATTTACCGAAGACCAGGAAACTATTTTGCCTGTCAGTTTGATAGATTGCTGATAAAAACAAATGAAGCTTTCGTGTCTCTTTGTTTTACAAATTGAGTTCTTAGTTTTAGATCCAACTTTATTTCACCGGAATGTTTCCATCAGCTAAAAAGGTCAATTACGGAGTTTCGAGTCACAAACGAAAAAAGTGAAAAAACAGTGACTACTAGCAACACCGCCAAACTAACAACAAACTGCCTGCTTGTAACATAACTCGACGGAGGCGGTAGAGGCGGTTGTCAAAGCGACCAATAGAAAACGGTCTTTTTTGACAGGTAAATGGTCTTGTTTTTGCACTAACAGCTGGCAGGTCCTGTCTTAGGTTTTACCCATCCGCTCTCGAAAACAATCAACCAAAACATTTCGATTGCTATGATCACAAAATTGTCTACTAGCAGGTTATAAGACAAACGGACATAACCAAATGAAACAGACGTATACCAACCAAACTGTGTATTTCTTATTTCATTTACTCTCACGGAAATGTTAGACAAAGCGACTGTGACGACAAACGGTATGCTTCGTTGAAAAACAAACAAATGTGAGAGCGTGAGAGGGTCCACGTTACAACACCGGTGCATTATATCCATGGTTGATAAAGAAAAGAGGAAAAAGCGGCTATCGCAGTGATACCATCCCGAGGCAATTTGAAACCTAATTTTGATATCAACATCAAATCAAAATCAAAGTTTGATTTCTCTTCACAATTGTCAAATTCTATATCGCATTAAGTTTTTAAGTTCACTTTTCTTTGAGAAAGGTCGCTTTGTTTTCATTATCTTGACAGATTATCAACTAGAATACTTATTTGGCTATCAACAGGAAAAAATGTTCAGCAAATTGACTTTTCAATTTGCTCTCACTTGTAGCAGAATCAGTTTTAAATTTGATGTGACAGGAATACATTTTTGCTATCAATTTTGCTGTTATAACCGTTGAAACGACCAAAACGACAGCAACCTGAGTAATCATTATCGGCAATTTCACAACATTATATTGAGTTTTTAATTTGATCTCTAACTCTTCTCGGGATAGCTGCGGCTCCACAGCGAAGCATTATTTATCGTTGAAAACTATTGGACAGCTCGTAAATATTTTTTTTATTGCATATGATAGTGCCTTATGATGGACAATATGATCATAAGCACAGATCATCCTCAAATGACTGAAAGAAACATGAAATAAATAGTAATTTCAGATTATCTAAGTATGAAACAAATTTAACTCAATGTTCAACATAACTCTGGCAACAAACCTTGATGTAAGAGGGAGCTGATGAAGACATTTTCGCCGGTACATGCGAACAAATGCCGATATATAGAGCTTTTGTTCGTATCATTAAAAATGAAATAACTAGGAAAATGTAGGAGTTTTAGTCCTATTCTCTAGAAACTGATATCAAGATAGTCACCCCTAATTTAGCCATTCCCTACCCTATATACACTGTATCAACAAATTGTCCGTACAGCACTGACTGAAATAATGCTTCGTTGAAAGGAAAATTAAAACTGGGACCCTTTTGAAGTGTTATTGTTTCATTTACTGTAAAAAATGTATCCTTTTCGTTTCGCAGTCATTCAAGTAAACATAAATACATCTCTATCTGAAATTTTCCGTTCACTTACGTCCTTATTTCAAACAAGTCGAGTAAAAAAATGTACGTCGATCTGTCAAAAGCAACAGCAAGCGTTGCGTTACAGAGAAGAGTTTACAACAGCAGATAATTTAAAATTTACATGTGTTAGTATTTGTCTCTGAAATTTGAGTATTCCAGCGTTTATTTTCAGGAAAATGGCCGCTTCTCACCGAAAAATTCCGGTACAAGTTCGGAAACTTATTATTCGCCTGAAGTCTGACGGATTAGTTAGAGTTAGAGTGAAATCTGAGGCTGACAAAGCCGGTAAAGCACGGTGGTGGAATTGTCATGGTTTGGGGTGCTGCATCATGGATCGATTTGTGTACCTGGATATATGATGTGTACCTGGATCGCAGTCTGAAGGACAGTGCGATGAAATTGGGCCACGAATCTAATTTCTATTTCGTTCAAGATAACGACCCAAAGCATTCCTCGAAGCTCGTGAAGAAATGGCGGCTCCACAATGTCAAATCGACGCTTACACATTCTCCCCAATCACCAGACTCCACCCCATAGAGAATTTGTGGGATCATCTGGAACGGAAGATCCGAGGACATACAATTCAGAACAAGAATCAGCTAAAGGAAGTTCTAATGTAAAAGTGGCAGAAGATCTCGCCCGTAACAACCCAAAAGTTGGCTCTTTCGATGAAAAGACGTCTACAGAGTGTAATTGCAACAAAAGGCGGCCATACCAAGTATTAACTTCGTATTTTGATTTCGTTTTAGAGGAATTTCTTGTCCCGACGGACAATTTTTTAATGTCAATTTTATCACTATTTTTTGTTTATAATTTTTTTTTAACATAAGAATGAATTTCCTGTTGATTTTACTACTGGTTACAAATATGGAGATATTGTTTTGTGCAATGAAATAAATGTGACACCTTTGTTGATTGACTAGATATGTTTTATCACTTACTTTATATCAGGGCAACTGCTGTACGGACAATTTTTTGATACAGTGTAGCTTCCAATATGTGACTTCGAAATCCGGGTCAATATGACCCGAAACCTGTTATTCGTAACTTCTTAGTTTCTTCATGCAGCCTAATTAAGAAATAGCAGATAGTTTAGCTAAAAACGGACTAGTTCGACCGTTCTACACAGCTAGAAATCCACGATTGTTAAAGGTGGCCCAATTATATTCCTAGAAACGCAAAGCCGAAAAGACAGAAAAATTGTATCAGTAATACTCTGCACATAAGGGAAGAAAATTCCATGATATAATTGGAAAATTTAATTTCTCTGCATGGTACAAAGGACTTGACCAAAGTGGTCAGACTTCTGAACAGGCTAATAAGTGGTCACGACTATTCAATTTTTTTTATTAATCATTTATTTGTACAGGCTCAATCGAATCAGCTTTACAGAGTTTTCATATTTTTATACATCATTTCATACATCATTTATCTTAAAACTAAAGTGAGGGGGATAGAACTGATTACTCGCGGCCGTCTCGAGGTTAATATGAATCACAATTTAACGGATGGGAAGATAGGTGGGAATTTAAAGTATGGTTATAAACCACCAACAATTTATTGGTTACACAAAATGAAGATTGTTAACAATGCTTATAGTGAGATATGTGATGAAGTCGAAAGTGCAGAACACCTGGTTCTGCGCTGCGTTAAATACTACAACCCACTAAGAAGTTAATATGAATTTGATGGACCACACGGAAACATGACGGAAATGTTCAAATACATACTTGATTCAAAGATTACAATATTGCTCGAACAAATAATGAAGTTCTGCAAACCTGTGAAACGCAAAAAAAAAACAATAATGATCGTAGGGCATATAGTCGCAGCTACTGGCTCTTTCTGAGCAAACGTCGTTCAAACAAGAGTAGAAGTAGACTAAGCAATAAAGATAGCTGGGATTAAATGGACATTACTAATCTCTCTTCTCATATTCTAGTTACAGATGAATCATTTGAACTAAATCAAATAAATGTGTCCAGAATTTGGTTTTCTGACGTTTAATCACGTTTCCCTTTTTGGCACATGCAGAGGAATGACGCTTCACAACGCTTCATGGTATTTCTCTCCGAGGTCTCTACGTTAGAGATGACGATAAAACTTGAGTGATCTCAGACGTTGCGAATGAAAACAAACCCAAAAAAGGAGAGAGTTCCTCTCCCATGTGCGCATCAAAATCGAGTGAGTGCATACAAACTACCGCTAGAAATTATCACAAAGCTATCAGTATTACATGAGCACGTACCTACACGTTACTTTTGCCTGTTGAGGTAGCGGATTCGTCCGTGCCTCGACCTACCCCGCAGTGGGATGTTAGGCAAAACTTACGTCTATGTTTCGATTACTACTTTACCCATGCCCTTTCGCTCAGTTTTTCAATACTTTTATTCTATTTCCAACGTACCGTATACTGACGGAACTTTCAACACTTTCTCTTCATGTCTTTCATTCTAGCAGACATTACTGTCCACTCTTGGTGCCTCATTGTGATGAGCGAACATCTCCTTCTACATCATTTTTTACACGATTATAGCCACGCTAGAGTGCGTGCGTTAAACGCCACTAAGCTTAATAGAGACTCCAATCTAAAGCTGCTGATGAACCTCATCAAAAAGAGTGTTAACCCTAGATCGAAGCTACCCGTATTAAAATATATGGTTACTATTACAACAGAATAACATAAAATAACATTACAATCTTTTTCCTACTATGAATTTTATTGTTCATGAACAAGATAAATGAAAAATGCATATTGTCATTACAATAGATCTACTATTCACTCGATATCCTATAATTTTCAACAATTGTGAAACAATACAATTCATAGTTATCGGCTCACATTTCAGTAACAATGTAAACAAAAATGAAGCTTTTTCACGGATTGATAGCTTGGCAACTACTCAATATGAATTATACACAATATTTTATAAATTGCAGCGAATTGCTGCTATATATTTTTTAACAAAATTGGCTTAAGTCACAAACTACTGCATTACGAAGTTTAGTCATTTTCGTCGCTTTGTCAGTTTGACCTATGTGCTTTTCCATGCTCCGCTCTGACCTACACTCCCGCTTCATTGTACTCAGTGACTGAGTAGAATTGTATTCCTGTATCTTTTTCTCACATGGAAATGTTACTCACTTTTATGAAAATTAAGTATCTTTTCAGTGTAAAAAAAGGGACAAGAATACGAAAGAAAGAGAGGGTGTTTTGAGCGTGTATCCAGCCTATTCATTTTGGCGTAAGCAACATGACAAGTGATTTCATCTTTAAACAGGCTAGACGGATGCGACATATTATTTTGCGACACGACGTAACGCACCAAGCGGATGTAACATGATAACTTTCCGAACTACTTATAATGTGATCGTATTTTCCCTAACTGTAAACCCTAAATATAAATCTTTAATGAAGTATAGCTATGCCTGGCTTAACTTTGTTGGTTCCACATATTTGCTACAAATATTATGGCTTGGTTCAAAAATAGGAATTGAAACTAATTTTCAGAAAATTTATATTGTCTATTTTGATGATAGAAATATGTGAGCACCTGTTGAAAACTTGCTCTAGATTTGTTCGGAAATATTTATTTTTTATAGTAAGGATACATTAGAAACCCCTTATTATATTTCAGATGCCTCAATATACAAAAGATTCTATTGAATAAATAATAAGTCCTATTGATTCAATTGTAAATCTATGAGGTTTATTTTCGGGTAGAGGTGTGCTTCACTGCGCTATCAGCATTCTTCAGGGATATGCAATGATGGTTACATAGAGGGTAAGGGTGTCATGTTAGCCTTGTTAGTCTATGTACCAAATATATCATTAATTCAACGATTATCAAAAAAAAATGTGCTATCAAGATGACCGATTTATTCCAAAGCAATTCAGATATTTTACTGTTGTTCACTTCCGTGTTATTTTCGATTTTCTTAACTTTTGAGACATCACGATTTCACTGGATAAGCTGAAGAGATTATCAACTTCGACTGATCTCAATTTGGCTAAACCGATAAACCTTAGCTTAAAGGGTGATACGGTCAAAATTTGGTCAAGGGAAAACGCGTGTAAATCGGTGAAATCTTTTATTTAAAAAATCAAATTAAATTTCTTTTTCAAGTTCAATTAGTATAAAATTCAGGAAAAATATTCAGTTAGGCTTCCGCTTTTCCAAATCTGAATTGCCGGGCCTTACGCTTGACCCCTGCCATCAGATTTTGTACAGCCACCTTGTCCACCTTCTTCGCCGCAGAAAGCCAGTTTGCCTTGAACTGCTGCTCGTCCTTAGCAGTTCTTTTGGTCTTCTTTAGGTTCCGCTTGACAATAGCCCAGTATTTCTCCAATTGGGCGGAGCTCTGGCGTGTTGGGAGGGTTCTTGTCCTTGGGAACCACCTGCACGTTGTTGGCGGCGTACCACTCCATGGCCTTTTACCGTAATGGCAAGATGCCAAATCCGGTCAAAACAGTACGGGAACAACCGTGTTTCTTCAGGAAAGGCAGCAGACGTTTATTCAAACACTCTTTCACGTAAATTTCTTGGTTGACAGTCCCGGAAGCTATGAAAATGCTGCTTTCAAGCCACAGCTACAGATGGCTTGCCAAACGAGATATTTCTTGCGAACTTTGACAGTTTCGTGTGCTTGAAAATATTCGCTACCTTTCCCTTTCTTTTGCCGTATAAAACTCCTGTCCCGGAAGCTGCTTGTAGTCGGCTTTGACGTAGGTTTCGTCGTCCATTACCACGCAGTCAAACTTCGTCAGCATCGTAGTGTACAGCCTCCGGATCGCGCTTTGGCCGTCGTATTTTGTTTATCATCGCGATTTGGAGTCACTACCTTCTTGTAAGTCGATAGTCCGGCTCGTTTTTTGGCTCGATGCACGGTTGTAGACGATACACCCAGCTTATTTGCGGCATCTCGGAGAGATAGGTAAGGGTTTCGCTTGAAACTACCGGCAACTCTCTTTGTCGTCTCAGCGGCTTCCGGTTTTCGATTTCCCCGATCCAGACTTCCTGGCTGTCGACAAACGTTCCTCAAACACTTTAATTACATTTGTAACGGTTGATTTGGGCAACTTTTAGCGATTTTGCCAACTTTGCGTGCGAGTAGTCTCGGATTTCCGCGATGCGCGAGCAAAATTTTGATACGCTGCTCTTTTTGCTTGGACGGCATTTTGACAACTGAAGAGTGAATCCCAAAACCAAAATAGGAGCAACATTCTACACACACACCTTCAAAATGAGGGGTGTTCAGGTTTTTTAAATGCAAAATTGAAAGAAATACGTCAAGTTGATATTGACCAAATTTTGACCGTATCGCCCTTTAGATGTTCAGAAAACAGTCACATGTAAACTAACTGTTTCCATATATAAAATAACAACGATTTAACAACAAAATCGTAGACCCAATGTTGGGGACATATTTTTTACTATGCTCCCAACTATGGGTTGTTGCCTGGATAACATAGTAAACATGTTGTTATTGGTAAAATATTCGATGAAAATGAATGAGTTTCTATTGCATATTTACCAATTTGCTCATCTAAACAAAAAGCAAAGGATTAAAACGCGTGCAGAGTGAATTATTATGTTTTCATTATCGAACGGCCAATAAATTATATGTGAAAATCTTTTAAGTGTTTCAAAGTAGATTTAGTTTACTTTGTTTTGGAAATTTTATGTTGGGTTAAGCGAATACAGCTGGAAATGCCTGTAATAATAAAATCAGGCAATAAAACCGTACGAAGACTGTATTTAATAAAAAAAATCGATCGAATTGGACGAAGTTGCATTCATCAGTAGATCAAATTTTGAACTCATAGAATGACATTACATCCACATCCCTCGAATGCTTCTTACTTTACAAAATTAGTTGTGTAATTTTTGTGAAACATACTACCAAATGTCTTATTTTACGTTTCCAAGCAAATGTATGACTAGCTAAATCTCGCTTACAGCTAAATCACTTTATGAGTTATGATAAAAAATGTTACCAATCGTTGCATACTAGACTGAATCAAGGGACGCATACCCTATTCGAGGTTTGAAAATCGGTTGTTGGAAACAGTCGACATGGTCGAAGTTAAAATTTCCCCAGAATACTTAGAAAATGATTATTAATTATGTTAAGCAAAATTAGCCCTTTTTAACACCCCCCCCTCCCCTCTGCGACACGTTTTTTTGAATGCACCATCAAACAAATAAAAAAAGTATGAATTGTCAGGATCTTCACAACACCGCCTCTCCCACGAGAGCGTCACGTAATTTATGGACGTTTCCACCGGTCTAATGTTTCGATTTTTATTGATTGTCTCGGATTTCATCTTTGTACACTCACCAAGTGGAAGTACGAAATCGAAAAAAATGCCAATTGATTGGAACAAGTTAGTCTGCTTTGCTCGACTGAGGGTGCATCGTTTCGGTTGAAATCCAACCTTCATGACACTACTGTTGAAATTCTAAACCCAGAAACTAGTAGAAGCAAGCAATCTTTTCCCTTAGTGAATGATTTCTTCGGAACAGCAGCAGCAACAACAAACATGCAACAAGTGGTTTTCCCAGAACAGCGCGCTTGATTGAGCTGTTCGTTTTTGCTTCATGGATAATTAAGTTCGGTTTTTCCTGGGTAGAAGGCACTGGCATGCTTTCATACTGGAATCTCCCGTATAGATCGCTGGGTGGTGCTAGCCTTGGGTTGATAACACCACCCACCACGCTATTTTCGGGTCTCCTGTATACCTTGGGCGCTTGGTCTTGGAATATTACTTCGTGTTGGGGCGAGACAGATGAAAGAGCAAAAGTGAGTGAGTGTGAGAGAGAGAGTTGTGTTTGAGCGCATAATTTGTGTCTGGAGGATGCTATGACTCCTATAGGTTTCCTATAGGTTTCCTATAGTAGGTTTCACAGTAAGCAGATACCAGAAGTGGGTAGATGAAAGCTGCCTTGGCGATAAGGATAATTATGCTGGAAGGTATAGAAACTAGCCAAGTGAAATAAATGGGATTTATAAGTAGTTTAAATTGTTAATCAGCTTATAGCTTCATCGATTAATGGGATTTGCTGCGTTCATATCGCTTGCGATATGAATTGCTTGTTTTGAAAGAAAAGTGTAGGGTTAGGGGATGTAATGTCAGCATAGCCCCTTCATTCGATCTATGTACTAAGTACAATGGTGGTCATAAAAATAAGGCCATGTGCGTTTTGGTGAAACTTTACTATTTTTAAATGACTCCATGTTTGACCGTCTTCTAAGTGTACACTGGTGAAAATTCTCAGCCCGGTGGTCGTCTGACGTAGGTTCTACCATCCGATCCAAATAAATTCATTTTTGTTTCGTCACTCCATAGTACGTTCCGCCATTTCTTGATGCCATCGGGACCAGACCAATTCAAATGTTGTTTCGCAAAATTTAGCCTGTTTCGAATATTCTTTTTACTGAGTAGAGGAACTTTAATAGCCACCCGACCAGCTCTTGAAATCTTCTGCGAATAGTACGTGCACTAAAGGGCGATACGGTCAAAATTTGGTCAATATCAACTTGACGTATTTCTTTCAATTTTGCATTTAAAAACCTGAACACCCCTCATTTTGAAGGTGTGTGTGTAGAATGTTGCTCCTATTTTGATTTTGGAATTCACTCTTCAGTTGTCAAAATGCCGTCCAAGCAAGAAGAGCAGCGGTATCAAAATTTTGCTGCGCATCGCGAAAATCCGAGCTACTCGCACGCAAAGTTGGCAAAATCGCTAAAAGTTGCCAAATCAACCGTTACAAATGTAACTAAAGTGTTTGGGGAACGTTTGTCGACAGCCAGGAAGTCTGGATCGGGGAAATCGAAAACCGGAAGCCGCTGAGACGACAAAGAGAGTTGCCGGTAGTTTCAAGCGAAACGCTAACCCATTCTCCGAGATGCCGCAAATAAGCTGGGTGTATCGTCTACAACCGTGCATCGAGCCAAAAACGAGCCGGACTATCGACTTACAAGAAGGTAGTGACTCCAAATCGCGATGATAAACGAAATACGACGGCCAAAGCGCGATCCCGGAGGCTGTACACGACGATGCTGACGAAGTTTGACTGCGTGGTAATGGACGACGAAACCTACGTCAAAGCCGACTCAAAGCAGCTTCCGGGACAGGAGTTTTATACGGCAAAGGAAGGGGAAAGGTAGCAGATATTTTCGCGCACACGAAACCGTCAAAGTTCGCAAAGAAATATCTGGTTTGGCATGCCATCTGTACCTGTGGCTTGAAAAGCAGCATTTTCATAGCTTCCGGACTGTCAACCAAGAAATTTACGTGAAAGAGTGTTTGAATAAACGTCTGCTGCCTTTCCTGAAGAAACACGGTTGTTCCGTACTGTTTTGGCCGGATTTGGCATCTTGCCATTACGGTAAAAAGGCCATGGAGTGGTACGCCGCCAACAACGTGCAGGTGGTTCCTAGCGACAAGAACCCTCCCAACACGCCAGAGCTCCGCCCAATTGAGAAATACTGGGCTATTGTCAAGCGGAACCTAAAGAAGACCAAAAACTGCTAAGGACGAGCAGCAGTTCAAGGCAAACTGGCTTTCTGCGGCGAAGAAGGTGGACGAGGTGGCTGTACAAAATCTGATGGCAGGGGTCGGCGTAAGGCCCGGCAATTCGGATTTGGAAAAGCGGAAGCCCAACTGAATATTTTTCCTGAATTTTATACTAATTGAACTTGAAAGAGAAATTTAATTTGATTTTTTAAATAAACGATTTCACCGATTTACACGCGTTTTCTCTTGACCAAATTTTGACCGTATCACCCTTTAATTTCAAGCTGAAGCTTCTGCTTTACTGCTATAGCTGATTTGAAGGGATCATATTTGGAGACATAATCGATTCGACTGTCGGTATGACTTGTTGTTTTACGTTTTGGTCCGCGGTTTTCAATATTGTTTTGTACTTTCAGTACATTTTACACCATCCAACGAGATGCCCCTACCATTCTAAAGGATTTCTCTTGAGATTTACCTTCACTATGCCATTTCAAAATCAATTGCCTTCTCCAAGTGTGAAAAATGAATTGCACGTCACATTTTTTGCTGTATATCAAGCATAAATAGATTGAATATATTGTTTATCAAGTGTTTTTTTGTTATTAACTAGTTCAACACAGCCTACATCGACTGAATTTTGTATAATATTTCAAATTCTGAGCGGTTCCAGTTATGTGGTCTTATTTTCGTGTCCAACCGAATTTGACAGCTGCTGGATAAATAAGTCTTTCTCCATGCACGAGAGACACCTAGCAGATTTATTTTCAACTTAATTTGTTACTAACAAAGTTCCTATAATGACAGATAGAGTGAGCTCTTCTTGTGATGTTTTTCACTGTGAATTTTATCGATTTTGTTGTTAGAGTGAAGGGGTGGCCTTATTTTCGTGACCACCACTGTATGTCATAAATTCATCATTAATCGATAAATAAACGATGACTAAATCGCGGTCAACTTGTTCCAAAGCAGTTTTTTTTTCGAAAAAGCACAACTTTTTCGTTACTTTATTGTGATGTTACTGTTCAAAATTAATGATTTACCTAACTTTATAGCCGCTTTGATTTCGTTCGTTAAGCTGACAGAATTTCTGTACGATCTTCAAACGTCCTAAATCTGCCTAAATTTGATCGACATCTATTGTAATACACCTTAGATCTGCAGAAAATAGTCACCAGTTCCGAAATAAGTTTTCATACAGAACAATAAATTGGCCTAATTTTAGGGGTAAATAATTTTTCTTGTTCCTATTACATTCATTAGATAGTATGATACCAATGCTAAGGTACATACACAATGGGGTTTATGAGTATGTGGCTGTAAATTTTCCACTTAGAATATCTTAAATATTATATAAACAAAGAAACCGGTTTTATGTAGGTTCTAATGATTTGAATCTTGTGTAGTCGATGGAATTCAAACAAAAACCATTTCAGACTTTTAAAGAATTTATTCTCCAAACACGATTTGTAAATTTTGAGTTCAGTAAAGGGAGTATTGTCAACAATGAAATGTCTGAAAAATATTGGTTGAAACATGTACAAAAATTGTTCTTTGAAATTTAGAGGATTACATCCATAGACCTCGAATGTTTTCCCCTTGAAAAAGGAAGTTTCTCAACATTTGGTGGTGCAAAATTACAAATATCTTATCAAAAATAACAAAGCAAGCATGTAGTCAGTTGAATGTTGTTTGTAGCTCAATTATTTAATGAGTTTCAGTAAAACATGTAACTGACATCAGCATATTAGGCTGAGTTATGAGACATATACCCTATCTAGAAAATAATTGACCAATATCTTAGGGAACGTCCATTAATTATATCACGAAAAACGTCACGTCTTTTGTATGTTACTGCGTGTCATAATTAATGGACCTTCCCTCAAGCGAATACCAATGTAATTGAACTCTGTGAATATTATTTATAAGAATGTAATTACTTAAAATCATAAGTTCGAGATCGTTATCATGATCATTTCCTCTTCGGATTGTTTCAGGCACAAATCTGAAACATCTAAAAAGATTTCACAAGTAAAGATTTCATGACTTCAATGCTGCACTGCATCCTGAATCCCTATAAAGCTTGGTTTGCGTCATTTTAGTAGTTTCTTGTTATTGTGCCTAAAAATTCAAATTGGCGATGCAATTAGCCATGATGGTGGTCAGTTTTTGTATTCTAAAGGTTGTGCACGTTAAAATTGCAACACACGCAAACAGATATTTTTTTGCCTCTAAGAAAAAATGATTTTAATTTTGGATAATTTTAGTTACGTTTGTATTATTTAAATTCTTTAAGTTGTATTGAAACGAGCGGAAAAGCAGAAAATTGGCACGCGTTTTTCGAAAATGTCAAATCTCTCGCGTCATGCCCTTGAAAAAAAAAATGGGAATCGTGAACTTTACTGTTTGCTGTGTTATCAAACGTCATAGAGAACGTTAAAAACGTCCTCTTAGGAGCTCTTAATACGACAGGAGGGTAGTTGAAGCTTTCAGGCGCAAACCAAACTCTTCTGTAAAAAAAGCTACACAGAAAAAATATTGATTTTAACAGGCGCCTAAGATTTTGCCTCGTTTAATTCCAAACTTAAGCAAGCATAACAACGCAATTGTATGCAATCTTTCATACAACAGACCTGATTCCGGCGATATCTGGGTTAAACTTACATGAAATGTCTCATTAATTTCTGCCAAATCTAGCATTCCCCTTTTGTGCATTGGACAAGGTAGAAAATTGAATATTTCTTTCAAACTGTGTAACCTCTGCCAAAAGTTCCATGCAACTACTGTGTGTTCTGTGGACTACGTACGTTCAGAGGCCTGAAGGCACCAAATTGCAATGACCAGTAGAATGTTTCAGCAAAATCACGGGCCCGCTAGATTTATACACACATACTATCAAATAACCTACCTAACGGCGGACTTTCAGCAGATTCAAAGCCATCAGTTCTACACTGCAAGAGACAACGATGTCGCAGAGTACCAACGGAAGCAATATATCTCTAAATTTGTCAAAATATTCATGGTTTGGCAAGCGATTTGTACGTTTGGGATGCGAAGTGCTCAATTCATGACGAATTCAGCCAAGAATGGTCAGGTACACAAAGGAATATATACTAAAATTTTTTCTTTCCTTGTGTTCTGACTTGGCGTCATGCCACTACTCAAAACAGGTGCTGTAATGGTATAAGCAAAATTTGGTCAACTACGTACCCAAGAACCTTAATCCTCCATACACCCTAGACTGGAGACCACTCGAAAAATATTGGGCTATAATGCAGCAGAAATAAGGAAGATCAAAAGAGAAATCAAAAATTGTTGAAAACATAGATTAATGTACAAAACTTATGGGTTCTAATGTTTTTAAAAAAAAATCTGAAGGGTTCCAAAACAAAATCTCATAGAGGATCAGAGGTAAGGCATTTGGAAATTTGTGTGTAGCAATTTTTAAGTGGACAACTTTTAGCGACCTTCTTCCTGAACACCAACTCAAGATATATTTGACAGTAACTGCGGATTATGCAAGTCAACTGTCAAACTCTGTTTTGACACTGGCGTAATTTATATAAGCGATTCTATTGTGTTTGAATTATATTGTGTGTTTGAGACGAGTTAAACTCGTTTGTCGGTTGCACATTTCAGATATCTAAATGTGTTGTTTGAAGAGCTCGTAGCACTTGGTTTTTCCTACAATTTAACAAAATATTGTTTGTACCCGGCTAAACCTTAATTGGTACACCCCTCGCGCCACTAGCACGCTGCATATGTTTTGAATGAAAAATCTTTAACAGTAGTTTATTTACACTTCTTTAGGGAACAACTGGTGCAAGTTTGATCAAAGTAGTCGATCGCGTTAGCGTTATGAGATAACGTCAAATGGAAATCAAAAGGAGAAAAAATATTGTTTACAAACACCTGGAAAATCCGGAGTGGTCCGGTTTAAAGCTGGCTAAAGTGCTGAAGATGCCGAAAACAACAGTTTGTCGAGTGCTCAAAACCAACAAGGAAACCCTGAGTGTGGAAAGGAATCAGTGGACCTACGAAAAAAATTGGAACCAGGGATCGTCAGCTGCACAGCAAGGTGTTGACGTGAAGTCAACCCCGGTCCTTCGATCCGAGATGTGGTAAGAAGATAAAACGCCAACCTTCAAACGGTACGGAACATCCTTGCCAGGAAAGGATACAAGTCGTACAAAGCCAGTAAACATCCGAACCGTCACATGAAGCAGAATTCCGTGCCCAAAACAGCGTGCAAGGTTCTTGTACGACCGTGTTTTGACAAAACACAAGGACTGCACTTTGACCGAAGGCGGAATATAACTCAAACTCGATTTTAAACAGCTTCCCGGTAGAAGGTTTTACATCGTGACTGGACATGGGGATTTGCCAAGATGATTCAAGTTCTTGTATGCCGACAAGTTCACGAAACAGTGCATGATTTGACAAGCGATTTGCAGTTGTGGACTGAGGAATTATTCGTCACATCCTGGTCGACGACATCCCTAGTTCACATCGCAGAATGCCTGAAAAAGCGTGTATTTCCGTTCATCTGCTAGCATAGGGGCAAAGTCATCTGCTATCTCCACAGATAAAAAGAAACATAGATTTTTTTTGCGTAATCTAATGCACATAAAGGGAATGTTACATTTGACAGAAATTACTGGGATATTTCGTGTAAATTAAAACTGGATATCGCCTAAATCACGTCTATTGTATGAAATAATTCAATCAATGTTGTATGGCGTATGAATAATTGCAAACAATATCGTTGTTTACGCTTGCTTTGGTTTATAATTAAACGAGGGGAAATTCTACGCGCCTGTTAAAATTCATTATTTTTTTCTGTGTCGATTTTTCCAGCTGCCACTACTCCAAGGTGGTTGTGGAGTGGTATGCTGTCAACAATGTCGAATTTGTCCCCAAGCCAATGAATCCTCCGGATTGCCGGAATATCGACCAATCAAAAATAATGGGGAAATATCAAAACACCGACTTGAGCGAAGCAGCCGGGCAGTAAAAAACATAAAGCAAAAGCGGACAAAATGGAAGAAATGCGCTGATTCCATGTCCGTGGACATGTTTTGTGCATAATTGTTGAAAACTCTGAGGCACATTTTTTTAAATCTACATCTCAAGACAAAAGTGTCTTTCTGGAGTTCATAAAGCTGTTCTAAAAGTTAGCAGTTCGAAGAGTTAGAACTCAAGGGGCTACTGCACCTTTATCGCAAACATCCATTGCTCTCACACCGTCCGTGCTGCAAACTAACCAAACAATTTCTTTCAGTGACTACGACAGTAGATGAACCAGCATGATGTTGAAAATCGCTTTTTTTAAGACATAGAACAAATAAGAAAATTCTAACTGTTTCTATCAACACAACGCCCTTAAATCTTGCATCTAGTTTCTGCTTTCTACCGATTGTGCCCAGGTAACCAATAAGCAGATCCAAAGCGTCTTTACGGCAGCTTATCACGCAATTAATGCCGCTTTTAGCACAATATGCAGCTGCTTTTCTGCTATTCAAAATGCTTACTATAGGCTACCGGCATTTAAATAGCATTTGAAATCCAGCTTTAAAAAAGATAGCATTCAATAATGCTAATATAAGGCTTGTAGCATTTGAAATGCAGATGGAGGGTTGATTTATTGAATATACTAATGCTTATTGGTTACCTGGGTAGCTTGCTTTATTTTGTAAGAGGGTTCATTTGTTTCCAACATTGTTCTCAGTCCGTTCTCTAATCCACACTGACCCTAAATGCAAGTTTTGACGCAAACATATACTTTCAGAATGAGTTTGAAATGTCTTAGAACTGAATTTGGCTTCCATAAAGTTGTTCTTGATAGTAATTTGAAAACAAGGGTGGTTCTTATTATCATATAAATGAAAAAGCGAACTTATTTAGTCGTGGAAATAACACGAAAGATATTCAGATAAGTTGCTGGTTAGCCACTTTAAAGCAATTTTGGCATTAACATTTAGAACCATTTTTTGGAGAAGTTCTAACGAAAATATCATGAGTCATACAATGTGAAAAAAGACCTTCACGCAACAGTTGCATGAATATCAATATGCTTCTGTCCTTGATTTATTCTTGTCCTTGACCATACTTGTCTCAGGTTTTCGAAGACTTGCTTCAAGAGTTGATTCTGAAATTTGGATTCCAGACGATTTGAGTTTGGATTCCAGTAACCTTCAACTTAACCAGGTTTGCAAAGCATTACAGTAGAATAATCAAGATAGTCCGTTTTGAACCCACCACATAATTTTTTCACCGCTTCTATTTATGAACGGTCCTATGTGAAATACTGAGATATAACGTTTGCATTAAAATAAACGGACAAAAATTGCCGATTTTTCATGGGTTTACCTTCACTTGCACTAACAAAATTACCTATGCAACATCAATCATAGTAACCCATGAGCCAGCAGACAAAATTTGACAACTCTATCAGTCGAACTCTAATCGTGATGGCGAAAACAGTGAAGCAACTCCGTTCAGAAGTCTGCGCGTTCAAAGAACGCCACCCCACCGCGTCGAAAACGGACATCGTGCGGCACTTTGTGGACCCCGGATACGCCCGTTCCGGCATCTACAACATCTTGGCACTATTAAACAACAATCAGAGCATCGAATGAAAGTCCGGTTCTGGACGGCCGACGACTCTGAGCAATTAGAATCTCCAAAGGATGCTGAAGAGGAAAACACAGGAAAAAGTGGCTACATCACTGTGTGCGCTTGGCCTGGAGGTTGGTTCAACCGGCCAAACAGTGAAAAAGTACCTGGCAAACATGAACACGCGTCCACTGGTTTTTGAGCTGCCGGCAATGACGCAGCGGCAGCTGTTGAACAAGATGGTCAACTAGATTTTCCCGCCGAATCGCGACGTGGCGGTGGTGATGGACGACGAGACCTATCTCATCCTGGATGGCAGGGCACTTCGTATTTTACATCCCCCACGAAGGAAGTGAGCTCCGAGGTAAAGTTCATTTCACACACTAAACTCCCCAAGAAGGTGCTGCTGTGGCTGACAATCAGCGAGAAGGGGATGTCAAAGCTGCTCTTCTCTCGCTCCGGACTAGCCGTGAATGGGGAAATCTATAGTTTGATATGTCTGCCGGAAGTTGCGTCGTTCATCAAGAAATATCATAAGGCCGAAGACGCGGTGTTCTAGCCTGATCTGGCGTCGGCCCACTACTCAAAGCAATCGTTGGAGGAGATGGAGCGTCTGAATATCGATGTGGTACCCAAGTCGGCGAACCCGCCTTACGTCCCCCAGCTGCGTCCCATCCCATGTATTCGCTGGCATGGCGAATGTTCCGGTTAACTGCCGGGAAGCCGCTCGAAAGGGCGTAAAATTTGTTGGCTAGTAAGCCTAAATATTTACCTTCCATGGGAAATTTATCAAAAGCAATTATCTGTCTTAGCTTTTTTTATCACCATCCGTAAAAAGTCTATTTTTTTAAATGCAAACGTTATTTACAGGATTTTGCACTGTTTTGAACTGTTATTTTGCCCAATTCACTAAAACTTCAAAATTTCACAGAAACGGTATGCGGCTAATTCTGGGAACTTTGGAAGGCAAAAGGACGAACAGGCAACGATGAGAAAGTATAATAGATAAAAACTGAGAGAAACGTACCGGGAATCTCTGTACAGGCTCTGATTGAGGGCAACTGACAAGCATTTTACTCAAACTTTCCCTAAAATTTACCCGGTGTATGTAAGCTGAAATTAATGCATGTAAGCTGAAAGACCTACTGTAAGAATTTAGTTTCTTTTCTTTAACTATAGCCGATTTACCGATCAAACTAATGTGTCTCAATAATTATCGACTCACCCTTTACATAATAGTGATGCTGTTTAGTTGTCAAAGAATTTAAAAGATTGCAGAGCGTTAACATCCCTTTTAATTTTTTTGATACCTTGATTTGTTTTGATGCCTTGGATATGTAAAATTGATCAATCTTTTGATAAGGTTATGAAAATTTTGGATTTCACACCGGTTTCCAGATTAGTTGTCAGGAAGAAAAAGTATTAAAACAAAAATAAAAATGAAAATCTTAGCTTTGGCCATGCATTTGAAAACGAGGTACACAGGGACAAATTAGAACATTATTTTTCAGTGGAATACACGCTGTTGCAAAGTGATTGAGGAAATTTGTGTCTCTGATTAATGAACTTCGTTAATAAACACAGAATAATTTTCAACTTTGAGTGAAAAATGTTGTTTCCTTTAGTTTCTACCTACACTAGAATTTACAATATTCGGCTTCCTACATATTCAACCTGCTATTGATAAATATGGTTATCAAACCAGTGTAAAGTATGATCGTCTGGATTAGTTTTTTTTACAAGTTTATAGAAATAAGAAAATTATTCTTACCAAATAATCACTGTTTCCTTGGATTGTCGTCACCTCTTGCCATTTTCGATTTTTCAAAAGTGACCACATTTTTCCCCATTTCACCTTGCAGTACATTTTTGTAATCAGCCCACGCAGCCGGCTGAGCCTTACTGTACCTATCATATAGTCATCCACTTTTGTTTACGAGACACACCAACGAGAAGCACACAAATCCGAAACCCACCGGTTCCAACACCCACTTGTTCCACCAAATTTCCTCGCATCGGACGAATCGCCGCAGAATCGCGTAAACAAACGAAGTAAAAGTTTTGCTTCCTGTACAACAATTGCACTCTGCGTCGATTAACTTCTTCACTCTGCTCTGCGAGGAACCGTCAGCGGTTCCAAGAAATTTGCAACTGTCCGACTGGAATCCCATCATTTGGATTTGTGAGGCACTTGTGAGAATCGCAAGGCTCAAATCCTGGGAGCGCTCACCGGTCTACGAACCGTTTTAAATCACGTCAACTATCGAACTGATGCTGCATAGTTCCGTTCAGAACCATTACAGGATGCTGGCAGCCAGCCACACGGATACTGGAGAATCCACTGCTCTGGGGTTGTGGTTCTTCGTAGCGCGCGGGTGAACTCCGAAGGGGGTGTGCAAGACGAGCTCTCCTGTAGCAGCTGCCGTTGCCGCTCTCTATCGCTTTCCCGCTTTTTCCCTGTTCATCCAGGAGAGGGAACGGTTGCAATGTTTATCGCCGAAGTATTATTGCTTTTAATGCTCCTGCTGGTGAGAAGGAGTCGCTTGAGGGGGATGACTCGCAGGCAACGGACGGTGGTGCCGGCTAGGTTTGGGTGAATGGGTGTGGGTGGCTTTTAAGAACACCGAGGTGAAGTAGAACAGGAACCGAACAGGTGGGAGCGATGAAATACGCAGTGTGTTCGAGTAGCTAGCTGTTGCTTCGGGTTTGGCAGAGGAAAATGTTTCGGTTTTGGATTCAAAATTTGAATTGGGTGAAATGTATTGTTTGAGTGATCTATGTTGGAGACTGTGCAAAACAGTCCGGTCGTCATAGTAGTTTTACTTCGTTGCAATTTATTGAGTTGAAAAATAAAAAATAAATCATAAACCGATGCCTAAAATCGCATGAGAATTCTAATGGTTGGCCCACAAAAGATACGTTGCGGATGCGTTTACGTGAATTTGATAGTTTTACCCATAGGTTTTCTGTAAAATTTGCGTCAACGGAGCGCAAACATATCTATTTTGGGCAGGCTTTGAAACATTCTGTTTATTATATAATCCACAATCCTTCTGAAAATCTGCCGTCCCTTGGGCTGAGAAGTCCGTGCAATCCGTGGACAAATTTCCAGAAAGTACCTCCAATCCATGGATATCGTCAAGTATATCTTCAATACTAAATTCCCAAAGAAGGTTCTTCTGTGGCTGACCATCAGAGAAAAGTATTTCGAAGCCACTGTTCTTTTCCTCGGGACTTGTAGTGAATGGAAACTTCTACAGTGCCAAATGCCTGCCGGAGTTGGCTGCTTTTATCCAGATCTTGCCGAAGAAGATGTGGTGTTTTGGCCGATTAAACAAACAGTGCCATGTACTTTTTTTTTCTTCATCCATATTTGTAAATTTAAATGAGCAAAGTTTCAATGTGTAGCGCTATCAATTGTTATTGCTTTTGGTCAATGCTAAAACTTATGTACACTGAAAATTTATTTTCGTAAATTAGCTTTCACTCGTTTCGTAAACATGGATTTTGTACATAGAACCAATGTCTCGTAAGTTGTACGAAACATTCTTATTGCTTGTCATGTAACTAAATGCTTTCATTACACCTTTTTTGTACAATACACAGAATGAATTTCGTGATGACCAGCCAATCGGTGCTTCTCTTCGGTCGTGCTCATAAATGTTCGTGTTCATGCTGGGATGATGAGAAGCATTAATTTATCCCAAAATAGAAATAAAAACGCTGTCGAGAGTTAGAACCTCATGCACAATAATCAATTAACTTCTCACGAGTCAACATGGCCTAGTGAGATCAAACACGAACTACTCTATCTGAAAATGCAGGATCGAATCCCATGTCCAGAACAACTTTTCGTGGATGCGTTTTTTTTTTAAATTATATTTTGAGCCGATAAAGTAGATCTCTCAGTCGTCCATGCAACCACCAGAGAGATGTTTCTTTTTTATTGGTAACAAATTACTCTTTGTATTGTTTGCGTAGAATAAACGAATGTTCTTTCTTTGTCATCAAATGCTTAGCGCTTGTGACAGTTGGGCGTGTGGCATTGAAAACGAAGGTAGTTTTTTAAAAAGTACAAATCAGTTTCGTTGCAGAAAACAACGAATAGATTTGTTAGTCCTACCTTCGATTTTGTAACATAAACGAAAAATAATTTTCAGTGCATTATGACTATCATCATATTTCTGAAATATATTGTTACACGTTAAATCTGAAGTGTGCAATTATGACTTCAAAGTAGGCACTTTGAATTATGCATCAAATGGCTAAAATGGTTATAAGTCCGAGAGTGAATAAATTTCAGGCATTTTGCAGAATGTGAAAGAGATTAGAAACTTTGCATTTTTAAAATGTAATTGTGTATAAGTACTAGTCACTTTATGAAATGAAGCTGAACAAAAAATTAGATCTGTTTTTTTTGACAACGATATTCCGTATTGATTTATCTTAAAACCCCGAACATGCAAATAAAATACATCATAAGGTAGAAACATGGTTCTTCTTGCTGGGATTGATGATTTCTCGAGTACTTTTTCCAAAAGGACGTAAGTCACAAAATGTAAACAAACGCGTTGTTCATGGCATGTTATTAAAAAATCATGTATACATGCTTATACTTGTTGAACTTTTTGATGGATTATTTTTGAAAGTTTTTACTAACTTTTTACAAAACGGTGTAAAATCACTTTTGCACTTTTTGGAAATAATGTACATACGTCGCTTGTGTTGAAAAGTAACTTGCGAATCATTGTTATATTATTTGAATGCCTCTTAACGACGCGTAAGTAAAAGTCTTTATACCGCAAGGTTACAAATTTAGATTTTGTTTATTAAAAATTGATTTTTTTAGCAAAGATATTTTTACACCGTTTCGTTGCAGAAAAAACTAATACGTCCTTTTGATAATTTCGACGTATCGGTGTGAACTATGACAACTTGACGTAATAATTCGACGTATCAACATTGCCTTCCGCAGAATGGCGTATCATTTTGACGCAAGTAACATGCCATCTATCATACTGACTTATCGAAATGACGTATTATTTTTTTCTATTGCAGACCGTTGTAAGAAATATTTTTCTAAATGAAACTTGAACTTTCACTCCTAGTGAAATTTTTAAGCTCAGTGATGTAATATCTTTTACCAATGTGTCATTCAGTGGAATTTAATTTGGATAAACATGCCTAGTTTTCAAATAGGAATAAAAATAAATTCAAAAAAATTCAATGCTGATTTTATCATTTTTGTCCAAATGTTACTTACGTCCATTTGAAAAAGTACTCGAGATTTGCAGGATAAAGTTTTTATTTCCCGTTATAGTATCAAAAGATACAGATCAATCTAAATGATCTAATAAGTGCCTCGCAGCCTGTCCATGATACTATGGATTAAGGTTTGGCTTGCAAGAACACATTTCGTTTATTATCACTTTCTTTCGGCAAAGCCAGTCAACTTCACTCAGTGAAATAAACTTTCAATATTCATAAGATTGCATTTTGATTTTTTGCCATAAGAAAACAGTATGAATTTTATTAATTTGCCGTATGAAATATAATGATGTTCAATATATAAAAATATGGAGCAACCTAGAATTGAACCTTGAACGTTGAGGTTACGCATCCAGTGCCCTGACCACTAGTATTTATCAAGGCTTGTAAACAGAAAAGGCTAAAAGCATTCATTCAACATTCAAGTATTCAGTTTTTGAGATTAAAAAGATTTTTGTCGTATGGAGGATGTTCATTGGAATGCATGGAATGTATTCAAAAAATTAGTACCTCAGAATTACCGTGTAGAGAAACGTCAATTTCTTGTGATTAAAACAAAGGCAATTTAGTTTTAAACCTTTTGATCCTCCCTTAGCCGTTGTGTGGCCAACAAAGCCATTGTGTAACTTACAAATGCAAAATGCAAATGCATTTTAAAACTTAATGATGGCAAAGCTATCATATCAACTGAAAAGTTCCCGGTTTGACAACCAGGTGGCGCTACAAATTAAAAATTATTACACTGAACCGAGAAATCATGTAAAATTTATCTGAAAACACATATAGTTATTTTTTATGTAGGTTTTCTCATCACTGCCATGTGAAAAACACATAAAAAATAATTAATTTTCACGAGCGTGTAAAATGTCCCTTCATTTTATTTCAAGCCAAAGGAGGCGTAAACAACGAAATTGTATGCAATTTTTCATGCGCCATACAACAATGTTTGAAATTTTTCATACAAGAGGCAAGAATCAGGCGTTATCTGGCTTAAATTTACATGAAATATCCCATTATTTTCTGTCAAATCTAGCGTTCCCTTTATATGCATTAGGTAACGCAGAAAATTCAATGTTTCTTTATATCTGTGTATGGAATGGATGATATATTATACGTGAAAACAATTTAATTGTTCTAAAGCAGTTTAATTTAAGTTTGTTTTGAAAATTATTGTGTTGGGTAAAGTAAATACAGCTGGCATTGCCTTAAATTAGGAATAAAAATCGCACGATCATTTAATCATTTAATTTAAAATAAGCTATCGAATAGGACGAAGTTGCATCCACGAATAGACCCAATTTAATGCCCATAGGCCGACATTACATCCATATTCCTCGAAAGTTTTCGTCATAATAAAGTTAGCTGTTTAGTTTGACGCAGTTTAAAACAACAAGCGTCTTATTAGGCTTGTCTTTGCAATCAAATAACTAGTTGAATGCCTTTTGTAGCTCAATTACTTTATAAGTAACAATGAAAAATGTAACCGACCACTGCATATTAGGCTAAGGTATGGGACATATAGGGAAGCGGAACCTATTCTCACCATAGTACATATATTCATCACATTCTGCAGCCATCCAACTTCAAACATTAAAAGATGTTTCATTCCTTCAATAAATGGACGCAGTAACCAAGAATATATAATCCGGGCAAATAAAATTAGGTTTTGAATATAATTGAAAGCTACAAAAACGTTTCGGAGACTGAAATTTCGTAAAAATAATGACTAGTCAGATTTTCAACACAATCACAACGAAAATGATCCAACCGTACTGGGGAATATACTCGAGCCAGACTTCAAGTTTTCTCTTTAATTGCACTGTATTCTCACACATTTTCGTTGCGCAATTGCACAAACCATACAAATCACACTTCACTTATTGCACTAGCCACACGACAATCTACGAATACGTGATAAAATACTAAAAAACTATGCGATTAATTTTCACAATATTTTTAATACGCATGCACCTATTCTGAACCGTGTTTACAACCGACGTAATCGCTTGATGTCACATACTGTATAGCATACACATCAACGCTAGTGTGCGTTTTCAATTGTTCATAGAGCATTGTATGGCCAACGTTTTGGTGAGTCTTGCTGTCAATGTTTTCATGGAAGAATAACAAACAAACCTTTTCATTTTGTCTTGGTTATATGCATGCTACCCAACACACGTGAAGTGCTGTCCAATGATCTACTTCATTTTTGGGTGTAGTAGTGAAGAGCGTCAACTTGTTTGTATTTTTTTCTTGATTAAAATCAGTACGATTAACATATGTACAAAGATGGGATTAATGTTTTTCGTGATATTATTACTATAGGTACATAGCAGTGGCAACTTTTTCGTATTAAACTGGAAGAAAATTATCAGAATCGAATGTTTTGTGAGTTGCTTAACGATTAACGGTAAGTGAACGAATAAATTGTGAATAACTTGTGTACTCAGGGTTCGGTACTCAGTGCATATTCACCGATTTCAACTGAAGGGGGGGCTCAAGATAGGTACCGCTTCCCTACCTTATGTCTTATTTCGTGTGGCCAAATACTAAGTGGATCAAGCTAAGAAATCAAATAATGTTTATGACACTGTAAATGGCATTGCCATTGTATTTCACTCACCAACCGGGATACAGTGATGACAGTTTCGTTACCATGATTTCGGTTTTGAGCGAAAAATTTGAAATTGTTGAAAAGTGATAATGGTAATTTGCCGTTTCATTCAGAATAAAATAGAACAACTGACACGTCATAAAGACTCTTGATTATGATGGATCAACCAAATGGAAAACAACCTGACTACCAGCAGTCGTAGAGATACATTTTAGGTAAAGCAGTCGTAGAGATACATTTAAGGTAACTCAAATAATTTCGATGCAACGCCCTTCTTTGCGAGAATGAGTGAAATTTAACTCACTAATGCATTAGTTCAAAATACCGTGAGGTGGTGAACATAGAACAAAACTGCGCCAAAATGTAGACCACTGATGAGATACATTAGCGGTGCTTTGGCTCTTTGGCTTTGATGCTATCTATATCTAAATTCGTGTTATCAGCTGATGGCGATGAGCATACTTTATTATATACAGCTAATTTGATTACTAACTGATTTCACGACCTGCTGCCATTCGTATCAACAACGTATTTACAATTGTTTAGTTAACAGAACATGATTGGTGTGCTGTGGTATTCAAACCAAATATACAGGGTGGCAGCATGAAAGTGATACACTCATTTGTAACCCCCTCGGTACAATTTATACCATTATCGGTAACCCCTTGTGGACACAAAATATTCACGAAGCTTTGACCCGCATACCCGCATATCGTATTAATTGAGCTTCTGCAGAACCATTTTCAATCTTTTCAGTCGGAAGCCGTCGTGCGGCCCTGTGATCTTATGGAGACAGGCGATCCGCAGTCAATCTTAAGGGGGGATATACAGTTAGAATGACCAAAAAATTCAATTCCCGTAGAATACGCTCCTGAAACCCTTATTCGAAATTCGAACTCCAAGTGTTTTGTTTTATCGTTTTTCGAAGACGCCTTCTTCGCGCGCAGACCGATAATTAAAACTTTCAAAGCGTTTTTCTCAAAACAGCATTTTTGGAGTTTATGCCGGTGATAACTCGAAAACTAATTATTCGATTAAACTGAAACTTACAGGATTTCTTTATTTTAGTATTACCTTCTATATTAATTAAAAATTTCTTTTATATTTTATTATTATATATGGAAAAATGTGATAAAATGTCCGAAAAAATTGGGATTTTTTCAAAAATGTTACGCCAAATGTGCAATTTTTTTTACTCATTTTTTCAATTCATCTTCTAAACGTGAATGTAATTAATGTAATTTTTTTAGGTTGGCAGGTTTCAGATCGAAACTACGACCAGGAGAGCCGGCACAAGCAAAATACAATGACTTTTTCAACGCACTCTAACGGCCGCCATTTTGTTGAAAAAAAAATTGAAAACAATATTTTTGTTTACTACATGGACACACTTATAATTGAGTTATATGTTTCCATTGATTTGAGTAAATACTTCCCCTTGAAATTATTTTTTCAAAAATGAGTTTTTTTTCTCGTTCTAACTGTATATCCCCCCTTAAACCTAATCATCACATTGTTTACTTTCAATGGCAAAATGATCTTAGAGAGGGGTGTACACTTATCAACGACATACCGACATGAAACTCAATCTTCACTATTGATCAAGAATCCATAACGACCGATTCAGATTGTGCAGCGGTATCACCGACAAACCGACATGAATGACAATAGAAAATGTTTTAATATTTCTGTTCAAATAATATTACAGTCGTCTATCTTCGTGTTCGCTGAGAACGTTTATTGAACCACGAACACCCTTAGGAACTTGATAAGAAGGTTCATTTCTTAGCAAATCTGGACATATTAATTTGATCTAGATAAAATAATTTTATAGAGTTTGACAGATGGGATCACTGCACATTTAAATCGGTCGTTATGGATTCTTAATCAATAGTCAACATTGAGTTTCATGTCAGTTTGTCTGTGGCAATACTATCTGTTAAAACCTATAGAATCATTTTATCTAAATCAAATAAATGTGTCCAGAATGGCTCAGACAACCTTCTTATCAAGTTTCCAAGCTTGTTCGTGGCATCAATAAACGTTCTCATCGAACACGAAGATAGATGTCAGTAATATGATTTGAACATAAATATTAAGACATTTTCTAATGTAATTCATGTCGGTTTGTCGGTGGATTTATCATCATAGGTTTTCGCATCCCTCTGAGGTTCTGTGATGAATTCCATGGTCGTTTCTCATTCTTTTTCCTTGCGGGACCGAAACTCCACCACTATTTCGAGTGGTTCGGGTAGAAAAATGCACCCATCGTAGTCACCCTCTCAAGTTAACTCTTGCCTTCCGGTTCCGCAGGGGTGATATGGTCGAACAGAAAATCGAAGGTAAACGCTCGCCTGTAGTACACGGAAAAAAATCCGTGCCCGGATCCGTGAACTGCAGTCATGAATTCGAGAACAAGCAAAAATACACCGTGAACTGAATCACGTAATCATGAACTAAATCACGTTTTTAGGTAAAAATCCTGAAAACGTGAAGTAGTTCACGGTCCGTTTTCATTTTCGTGAACGCTTTTGTTTCTGTGTATAGTAAACAATCTTTACTTCTGTCGTCTGGAACCTCAAACATCCGGAACGCTCCTTCGAGTCGCTTCACCCATCTGGCCCATTTAGTCTTCTCTCGATCAATCGGATCGATAGTGAAATTCGCCTCAGTATTCCTCACAACTACATTCTCATCTTCAGGACCTGGATTCCTCATTTCCCCTCGTCAAAACATTCACCTCCTCTTGTATCGGTTACGTCAAAGTTCGTCCGGAAGAGCCCCAACGCGTAGTACTTTACAGAAGCAAAATTGGCACGAATCCTCTTCGTATTCAAATCAATTACCCTCCGCCGGTATATCCCTTTTGGTATCGAAATTTTCACTGCGAATCCTTATTTTGATCCAACGCAGATTCGTCCGTTTTGTTGCCAAAACTGTTGTAATCGATGGCCAAATGTCGGATAAATGGCACAGCAAAACTCGTGTTACTCGTTCGGTTGTTCGTACAAAAGTGAAGCTTATTTCGATAGCTTTTCTAACCGGATAATCATTGTTGGAGTAGAGACCGGTACGCTTGCGGGTGCGTGAAAGCAAACTACGTAATGTTGGATAATTCTTAACACCCTAACATGTCAAATTAGGTTCCATTTGCTTGATTAGTTCTCGATTTATGCAGAAATTTGTATTTCATTTGTATGGGAGCACCCCCTCGTATAGGCAGGATGTCGTTTGAACCATCATAAGAACCTTCTCCAGCCCCATAAACCGCTGTATACAAATTTTCACGCCGATCGGTTCAGTAGTTTCCGAGTCTATGAGGGTCAGACAGACAGGCATAAATTCATTTATATAAACACTACCAGTTATAAGTATGGACTCGCTTGGAAAAGTATTGCAACACTCAGTTGAATATTGCATCACCCTTCCAAAAAGTTTCGCATCACCTAAATACAAGTACATTCATGATGCTCTATCTCGAGACCCTTAATATCTGCGAAGGTGCGGTTTTCGGCAAAGTTGTTCAGAAAGTCAATGGCATTCAAAAAGTGGACCGTTTTGTTTGAAATTTCACCGCTACGTGGCGCTAGCGAGCATGGAAATTGAGCATTTTCAACTTGTTCTATCTCGTGATTCTGATAAGATGGAAAGTTCTAGTCTTCGGCAAAGTTATTCAGAATGTCAATAGAATTCAAAAGGTGGACCGTTTTGTTCGGAATTCCACCGCAACGTGGGCGTGCGAGCATGGAACATTGAGCATTTTCACCTTGTACTATCTCGTGATTCTGATAAGATGGAAAGTTCTAGCGATTACTGTTTGCCACCTGTGTAACCGTAGTTAGGCACTGATGACGGTGGTGTCGATATACCACAACTATCCCCTCTCTAAGTAGCGTGGCAGATTTGTTTTGACAGGCTTGATTTGACCTGGTCACGCATGTCCACTGTTTTCTCCCACCCGTTCTCTCCCTCCTTTCTCTGCATTACTCAGCATTATGGTAAATTGGAAACGAGTATTTAACTGACTACCACAGTTTCTGATTGCCTCTTCCACTTTGAATAAGCAGTTAATCAGGCATCAAAATATGGAATAAATTCAATATGAAGTGAATCAGACGATAAAATATTTAATTAGTGAACATGAAGTGACCAGTGCTGAATCATGAATGACATGAAATGGATCAGACCTGAATTGTGGTCCTGGATCACTTGATTTTGATGTGATTCAATAATGAAACAATTGAATATGAAGTTAAAAAAACTTGAATCACTTGAATATGAAGTGCATCGGACTTAAAAAAAAGTATAATTATTTTAATTTAAAGTAAGTCAGTCCCAAATAACTTGAATGCAAAATGAACCAGACCTTAAAAATGATTTATCTCTTGAATGTGAAGTTAGTCAATTCCGAATTACTTGAATGTGTGATGAGCCAGTGCTGAATCACAATACGAAGTGAATATGGCCTGACTAACTAAAATATGAAGTGATTTAGTCGTGAATGACTTGATAGGGTGACCTTAATCACTTCAATATGAAGTAAATCAGACCTGAATTATAATAAAATAAAGTGGATCTGACTTGAAGCACTTGAATGTGTAGTGAGTCATTCCTGAATAACTTGAATTTGAGATGAATTCGTCCTGAATTACTTGAAAATGGAGTGAATCAGCCTTGAATCACTTGAATATGTGGTGAAACAGTGCTAAATCAGTTATGTTTGGGGTGAGGCCTTCCTGAATCACTTGAATATAAAGTGAATTAAACCTGAAACACTTGAATGAGTCCGTCAGTCCCAAATCACTTGAATTGGAGGTGAGTTAATACTGTATCACTTGATTAGTAAGTGAATCGAGCTTGAATTATTTTAATGTGAAGTAAACCAGACATGAGTTGCTGTATGTGATGTGAGTCAGTCCTGAATTACTTGAATATTAAGTGAGTCATACCTGAATGACTAGAATGTTATTATTTTGGGTTTCAAATAAGGGTTTAACATTTCATTAAACAGAACAAACTGTTGAGTCATACGTATCCTAGAATCTCAAAGTATTTTCGTGCAAAAAGGATTGCATCACTCGTAATACTCTTTTTTTTTAAGATTGTAACTAGCATTTTAGGGAAATATAATTCTTTGAGGTGATCCAACAATGTAAAGGAAACCCATACTCCCATCCCCGAAGCCATGCTCTTTATAGAATTCGCGCAAACGGCAATTCATCCAAACTCAGTAGAAGTCCTCTCTAGTACGTTGATTTGTTGTAAGAAAATCGAAAATATAATTGACCCATATGAAATGTTAGTCTGACAATTGATCCGACGGCCTCACAAAGTGCGAAGCAGTTCAAACCATTCGTGCCAAATTGATCGAAACGGTTTTGAACGGTACACCCAAAAAGCTCTACAAAACATGCCACTTTTCCCAGCCTAACGTTTTTCCTCTGTTTGGTTCGGTTTAGGATCATTTTTTGTTCATCCCATGTGTGCGGTACGGTGTCGTCACCATCCCAAAAGCACGTTTGGTTAATTTTAAAACAGGAAATAGCGAAGTAAACTTCGTTGTCAGCTGTGCAAGTGCTAACAAGTGAAGGGGAGCACCGGGCGCCTTCGGGAGACGCAGGTGTCATTCCCGGCCGTCCTCGTCGGTGGGTGGAGAAAAGGGAACAGAAAATCGCACTTGTTGAGCGTAAACGAGAAGCAACCAGTGTGTATTTCCCCTCTCGGAGAGGCACACTCGTTTGGTCCCCGATGCCGGGCTATGATCGCGCAGATTTTCCCGCCGCACGTTACCTGCCGGAGGGGAAAACCATGACGTGTAGAGGTGAACCTATGTCTGTCTCTTTCGTACCTGTTGCACCTGCTTCTGTTGCTTGCCAAAGTTTGTCGTTAGTGTTTCGGTTCATTTGCTTCCAGGAACTTTCCAACGGTGGATGGATGGCCAGTGAGAGAATTCGTCTAACTACCCTTATTTGTATTTAAGTAAAATTTACTCGTACTCTTAATGCAGTTTTGAATTAAGCTTTGATTTTTCTGTTATCAAGGATTGGTACAGCATTTTGTTTATCTATTTATTTATTTATTTTCTTTTGTCTGATTGTCTGCTGTAAGGAGTGTATCGAAAACAAGCTATCCACAAACTTTCTTTCAAATTATGTTTAAAACCGATATTTTACTCATACAAAACATTGATCCTTTATTGTACGAGGTTAAATATAATGAAGACCGGATGAAATTTAAGTTATTCCTTCACGAATTTGCGAACCTTGGATCAAATGCTCTTCATCAAGTTCCGGACAAGTGTTGCATCGCATTTTTTGGACGCTTGAGCCCAAGTGTTTTTGAACTCCTGCATGTTCCCAGCTGCCTTACCAGTCTTCTTGAAGACCCTCTTCACGATTGCCAGCACCGTTCTGATGGGTCGAAGCTGAGGGCAATTTGGTGGATTGATATTTTCCAACGAAATCTATGCCTTTTCCGCGCCAATTGAGTAGTGGTTTTGGCATAGTGAGCCGACGCTAAATCCGGCCAAAACAGTGGAGGTGTACTATGCTTCTTATATAAAGGCAACAATCTCTTCTGGAGATACTCAGATCGATAGATTTCCTCATTTATAGTTCCGGTAGTGTAAAAAATGGTTGACTTCAAACCACAGGAACATATTGCTTGCCATACCAGTACCTTTCGACCGAATTTCTCCACTTGAATCGACCTGTCCGCATCGCTCACATACTCCCCAACGACGGCAGTAAAGTATTGTGGACCTGGAAGGATTTTTGAGTCCTCCTTTACATAGGTCTCATTGTCCATCAAAACGCATGCATCCGGACGCTACAAAAGACGCGAATACAATTTCCGGGCCCTTGCTGCTGCCGCTTCTTCTGTTCTGCACTTTGTTTCGAGATTTTCTGCTTCTTGTAGGTCTTCAGGTGGTTTCTGCCTCTTGATACGCTGGATCATTCCGACACTCGTTCCTGCTTTTTGGCCAAATCACGTCATTGACATTGATTTGTTCTTCATGATTAGAGATACCACTTTCTGCTCCAGTTTCGGGTTGGGAGAACCAGGTTTTCTGCCTCTTCCTGGTAGCTCATCCAAAGAATAGTGTTCCCCAAACTTATTAATGATGGTTTTAAGACTCGCATGATGAATTCCAAACCGCTTCGACAATTTTCGCATAGTAATACCCTTCACACTTAGCCATGTGTCCAGAACCCTAATTTTCACTTCCTTTTCAATACGCGACATTTTGAAAACGCAGAATTTGAACCGCACAAACAAGTAAACAAAAGAAAGCTGACATTCAAACGCACAGAATGCAGTGTTCAGAGCATAAAAAACCATCACAAATACATGCGTACAACGCAAATGTATGTGGATAGCTTATATTCGATACACTCCTTACACTGAAGTTAACTCCATTCAATTTGGTTCTTACCTAATCGAACCACCTTGCTCGTTACGCGCTTCTTGTGCCTGTTGGCTCATTATTCATATTTTAAATATTTTAACTGTATTGTCTGACATTCTTATAATATGTCCAGCCAAACGTAGTCGACCGATTCTAGCAGTGAGAGCGATGGGAAGTTCTCCAAGCAACTGATGCAATTTGTCTCTTCTACGTTTTGTGTTCCATCTGAACTTCACCGATAATCGTACGCAGCACCCTCAGTTCAAAACACCACGGGCCTGGAACTCCACGAGCGTTTGTTTGAATTTCCTGACCGTAGACAACTACCACACAGATAAAAAGAAACATCGAATTTTCTGCGTTATCCAATGCACATAAAGGAAATGCTAGATTTGGCAGAAAATAATGAATAAAATATTTCATGTAAATTTTAGCCAGTTAACGCCTGAATCTAGCTTGTTGTTTGAAAGACTGCAAACATTGTTGTATGGCGCATGAAAGATTGCTAACAACTGCATTGTTTACGCCTCCTTTGACTTGGAATTAAATGAAGGGGACTTTTACGCGCTTGGTAAAATTAATTATTTTTTTCTGTGCAGTCTAACTAATGTCTTGTAACTGGTCCACTGCGTAGGTCGGTGAACTTCGTTCGATCTTAACGTCCTTTGGTATCCAAAATAGGCACAGTGTCAAGCCAAAATGCGCCTTTGTATCTCTCTGGTGGTACCGTTATCGGCGGTCATTAATGAACATAGGTGCACGAAGCCGTCTACTGCCTTGATTCCATCACCGTCGATCTGCATTATTGAATTTATTTTTGACGTTAATTGTTCTCACCGTTTCAGTTCTTGGTTTAATGACTTCTCAGCTTTCATAATAATTGTTTTCTAAGTTGTCCAGAATCCATACCGTTTCTAATGATCCGTATCCGTCCTTCAATAGCCTTGTGAATATAATTGCATGAACCTTACAAGCAGGAGTACAGAAGGCCTATGTATGTGTCTCATAAGCAGCACTAGCTTCTGTATCTTCCATCCTGAGCATATCTGGAAACGTTTAGATGCTGCTTCTGAGTCATTGAAATTCCATCTTAGAAGGTCAGCAATGTCTCGATCTACCTTGATGTTTTACGACGGATAGTGGTGATCTACCGTGGGCCCTGATTATTTGGACACACTTCAGTACCGTAGGTAATGGAGCGTTTACCTCACGGAGGACTGATAAGGGAGGCGCAGATCATCAAATGCATTTGCATTATTAATCGAATATAATGTAAACATACATAATGACGTCGATAATTGCACCGGAAGCATGCTAGCCCTGAATTTGTATTTGTGACATCGCGTGTATCGTACAGTGGTACACGGTAATGTAAAGGCTAGGAATTGTATAATCCGAGTAAACGGTAGTATCAAGCGATATTGGAAACCTCTCATTTACTCTACAGAATCGATTTCTTCATACCAGTGCTCTACAGTCGTCCCAGACCTTTGTTCCAGTTTATAGGTTTAGCTTTTTCAGATAATCAGCTGTATATAAAACTAACCAAAGCATTCCAGGCCGGGATGGTTATTGGTCGCTTGCAGAATTTGTTCGGCTTTGGAGTGTAAATTGGAGGTTTCATTGGCTGGATGATATGCATCTCGGATTTATAATTAACTTCAAAGAATTGGATTTTAGTTTTGGACGAGAATCCCTTATGAAGGGCTTTTGAGTAGATTGAGTTTTTTTTTGGCGAATTTAAATGTGATTGTTTTGACAAAACTTGGTTGGTCGCAGAGGGTTAGCACTCTGCCACGCTGTGTTTGTGTTTCGCGGTGTCGGAAGATGTTTCTGTGTTTCAACATGTATCTGGCAATACTACAATAGAAAATTAATGCTATTTGGCAACCATGGATATTTTGACGTTTATCACATTAACGCATCATCTGCATCACATCAGCGCAAGAGAGAGGGAAACAAAGCAGTGAGAAAACAAGCAATTGATTCGTCCAAGTGGTGCCAGAAATGAATTTATCTTTCAGGATTTCAAAATGTGCAGATATTTGTTGAAGGTGCTCTGTGACAAACCCTGAAACAGTTACATCAATCCTTAAGTCAGTTCACATACAATAATCTTTTACAAAAAGGCTCGTTGAGTGAGTTGAATTTAGCTGAGTAATTCCATACTGAACCATCACCACATTCAACCATTCTATCATCTCCAAAATAGCTCTGAATGACTTTGCAATGCAATTTTGAGCTAATCATTAAACCCCTTTCAATCAACAAATCAATAGTTTTTTATTCTATGGCTGAAGTCAAGATAAGGGAGTTCCGATTTTTAGGACTTAGTTGCTATTGAAGCCATTGAACTTTGACGCTGACCAACCAGCATTTATCAGATGTAAGACTCTTGCCGTGTTTATCATGCTAAAATTTGTGCCGCTATTTTCTTAACTGATTATAAATCGAATAAAATTTAGTTGATGATAGTGTAATCTATTTCAACTACGTTATTTCACGATATTTTTTATGTCCTCACCTCAAGTCACCGTGGTCCAATAGTCACCTGCTTCACCCAACTTAATAGAGCGAAAACATTACAACATAACTGCAAGAGTAATTTCAACAATGCAGGTATTTTGACAGATACCATTTACAATTTATCAAAAGGTTATTGATTTAACGTAGCCAATGACATATTTTTCCTACTGCCTACATACCAGCAATTTTTCCACCCTACTCCAACCCTGTGGGCAGCGATGCAATGTTATTGTACACTTCTTGTGTTGCGAAGCCTAGTAAACTATCCTCTGGTGTCTTATGTAAGGTTTGAATACTTGAATAAAGAGTGGTTACTTTGAGTTAAATACCCTTATACGTCAATAAAATGAAATAAAATACAATATTAAAGTAACGCAATGTTGTTGTAGCAATCCAAGAAATCAGATACGTATTCTTTCGTCACCCGTTCTTCTACTTTCAGATATTTTTCTCTTTTCGGAGAGCAAGTAATGGTGTTATAACCATAAGCCTATAGTACAGAACAAAGAAAAAAATGCCTATAAAAAAGGTGAGGAGCATCTAGCAGTTCAATGGCTTCTGAATCCAAACGGCGGTTCCAACCATTTGAAGATAAAGGAGCATCACTTAACCTTTTTAGGCTAGATGCTCGCAACGACCATTTTTTATAAACATTTTTTTATTTTGTTCTGTACACCTAACAGGGCATTCTGTTTAACAATTTTCTCATACTATTCATTTCCCCTTTCCTTTGATATCTACTGAAGACTACGTGCTTCGTGGAGATTATTGTGTGGAGAAACGTATCAGTTAAATGATCCGTTTCATGGTGACATGCAATGTATGAATGATTTCTCATCGTAGCTCCATCCACGAGGTGTGCAAACGTCAGTGCCAATGCCAATGCTAATGATAATGATTTGAGCGATTTTCCACCGGTTAGTTACCAAGCCACCTGGTTGTGTACAAAAATTGACAACCTTAATTATCAGTTGATTTGCAGCAGCCATGGCAAAGACAGTCAAGCAACTACGCTCGATTATTTACTGACAATATGGCCCGGAACGAATAATTGGATATCGTGAGGCACTTCTTGCCCATTGGAAATAGTAGATCTGACATTTACATTATCCTCTTCCTTCTGAGAGCATCAAGCGGTAGCCTGGTCCCAGCCGGGCCCACGCCGGGTTTCATGCGACCCTAAAGTGCAGAAGAAGCTGAAGAGGAAGTAAAATCATGAAGGCCTCATTGTTCCACGTCTTGTTCGGGGAACCGGCCAAACGGTTAATAACTACTTGGTTGAAATTGATATTGTTTTATGGAAGCTCCAGTCCAGATCGACCGTGTCTTGGCATCAAACAATCACTCAGAAGGAGCATAAAACATCTCTTCGGCAAAGCGTGAAGTCGTGGTTATAATGGAGACCTTTTTGTCGCTGGACGGCAACGATTGGCAGAAGACCGGGTACTTTACGCTCCCCACCAAGAAGTAGGCGAACATGAACATACATGTCAAGAAGCGGAAGTCACGTCCAGAGCTGCAGGCAATGACGCAGCCATCCAGGGTGACAACGACTGGTATTTTACTTCCAACACGAAGGTAGTGAGCTCCGAGGTGAAGTTCATTTCACACACCAAGTTCCCCTAGAAGGTTCTGCTGTGGCTGACAATCAGCGAGAAGGGGATATTAAAGCCGCTCTTCTTTCGCTCCGGACTGGTCGTGAACGGGGAAATTTATAGTACGAAATGCCTGCCGGAAGTTGCATCGCTCACCAAGAAACACCATAAGGGCGAAGACGCGGTGTTTTTGCCGGATCTGGCGTCGGCCCACTACTCGAAGCAATCGTTGGAGGAGATGGAGTGGCTGAATATCGATGTGGTACCCAAGTCGACGAGCCCGCCCAACGTCCCACAGCTGCGTCTTATCGAGAATTTCTGGGTCAACCTAAAGCGTAAGATCTACTCCAACAATTTTGTCGCGAAATCTGAGGAGGAATTGACAAAAAAAAAAAAGAAAAAAAAGAAGAAACTCAAAAAAAGAACTCATGGCCGCACACAAGGGCGTAGCATGTTTTTGCAAGTGAGCTTAAATAATTACCTTCCATGGGAAATTTATCAAAACCAGTCTTAGTCCTGTTATGACCATCCGAAAAAAGTACATTTTTTAATGCAAACGTTAAAGAACAGCAATTTCTGCTAGAACTAAAGATGTAAAGAGGAAGTATTGATAGGTCTGTACGAGCACGGCAGGTTGTGAAATTGATTAGAAGTAGTTGAAATTGATCGGGCATGTTTGAAAGCCGGCATCCGATCAAGTAGACAATCTTTTGCCTAGCTTCCACAATGCGTGGTAGGCCAGGGGGAAGGGAACCCTCTTCTTTCTTCTTTTTTAGCATTTCAAGCTTATTGCTTTCACAATTAGCTTATTGCTTGCTCTCAACTTAGTGTTCTAAATACACTTCCACAGTTATTAATTGAGAGCTTTCGATGCCAGGTACCATTTTTGCATTAGTATGATTGTGTGGCAAGTACAATCATACGCTATGCCCAGGGAGTCGAGAAATTTTCCTTAACGAAAAATTCCTAGACCAGACCGGGAATCGAACCCAGCCACCTCCAGCGTGGCGTAGCTTTGTAGCTGCGCCTTTACCGACTGAGCTAAGGGAGAACCCAAGGGAATCCAAGGGAACCCTCTTGACAGGCTAAAGAGTTCTCGTTAAAAAGAAAAAAAAAACCATAAATATTGCACTTATACCAGTTTGAACTTTGTTCACATTTTACCCCGCATACGTTACGTATCGCTCGCAAAATCTATGAAAGCAAACGATTTAATGGAAGTTAAGTTATGTTAATGGAATTTGTATCCATTTCAACTGTAAAGGAGCGTATTGTGTTTACATTTTCATCGAAAATCATCCACATTTTCATGAATTTAATCTTCGATTGCATTACGAATAAAACAACAATTTAATTTTAATCAAATTCAATACGTTTTGACTGTGTGTTTGATCTTGAAATTAGCCAATGTTTTTCAAATCCAATTCAATGCACCGATTAAGAATGTTGGTGGAATTGAACATTTAAGTTAGAAGCATTTCTCGGTCATCATTTGTTTGAAATTGCCAACGTAAAGGTCGTTCAACGTTGAGCGCGCTTAGAATCGAAAACGTCATGATCTTAAGTTAATTACAATTCCATAATGAGCCGATTAGGCAAACCACAGCCGAGGTCAAGGATCCATCCAGCCCTCTCTCTCCCTCTAACTGGTCAATTGTTGTGGTTGATGACATCGCTTCGATAATATTATCAGTCCATGTGCAGTTGCAGCTCCTTTCGGTAAGTCAGAGCGCTGGTGTCGAATTTCGCTCCGGGAGGATTTTAATTTCACAAAGCTGAAGGCACATTATGCTGCATGCGAGCTCCGTTTATCGGTTGTTGGGGCTTCTTGATGGATGCGTTGGTACCAATCTGGGTAGGTACATATGCAAAATCGACTCATGCCGAAGGAAATCCTCTTATTTACTAACTGGTATGAGTAAGACTAGGTATATCGTCACAAGTGAGCACACATCGAGAAGGCGTTTGTGATAAGAGGATTTTGAGCGGATGACCGTCCATGATACGGTAGGGCAATGGGAAGTTTCATCGTAGGAAGCTTGCGGCATTTTGCTCAACCTGGTAATCGAAGAGCATTTTCTGGTGGCACCTAGCTTCAAGACAATAAACATCTCACAGCTTATAAATAAATACATCAATTGATGAAGTACCACATGACAGACTGCATTAGCACCATCATCGAGTGCTACATTGACTAGGAGAGAGAGAGAGAGGGAACATGAAAATCGAGCAGGTGAACAGGTGGTTTTCATCGGAACTGACCACCACAATCATGGTTATTGACGACGATGAGGACGCCTATCTCTAAACATACCATGTTCGTACGCAGTTCTGTGTTGAAACGCTTGTTTGGTGAGAGCGATTGGTGGGGAAAATGTTAATTAATAATTACACAAAACAATTACTAATCCGTTCGTGTTACAGGTAATATAGAGATGGATGTGCACCTCCCGAAACCAGCCAGAGCAGCATTCAATGAATTCACACTCGTTGCGGCACAGTTGGTTTCTACATTTATGTGGGTAAATGCATTTACTAGTGAATCTAGTTAGGCTTTGGATCAGTAGTTTATTCTAATGGAGGTGATTTGTTTTCGTGTGTTGAATTTGATCACTTCTCGAAGGTACTTCTGATGTAGACTTCGGTTTTTGTTTTCAATCGGAACGATGGCTTTGTACGGTATTTACATTATAAAAAATAAGCAAAGGCTTTGTTGAAATATAACTAGAATTGTTAAAAACTAATTGTTTTGAAAATTTTTTAAGGATTAGTTATTCAAAGTCAGTTGAAAAGATACCAATAAATTTACTGAAGGGCAGATAACTGAAGGGGGAGGTAATTTTTGGACACATTAGAAGAATTTAATTGAAAATTATTAGTTGTTTAGAAATAAATCATTATCTTAGAATTAAAACATGAAATTAATGTGAATTAAGCTATTACAGTTATCTTCTGTGAATTGGACAAAACTAAACCAACGAAATAAAGTAGCGTCACGTAGTAAATGCTATAGAACATATTTCCTTGTTGTGGTCAATCAAATTTGAGCACAGAAATTCATTTACTGAGTGATTCGAACAAACTTCAATACCATAACCATACGCTCGCACCTGTCGCTTTACCCCACTCATTAGGTTTTGTACAGCAGCAGCATCTTCTGTACGGAAACCCACTTTTTCTTCATATCTTCCTCAGATTTGACCTCCTTGGCCTGCTTCCGTAGTGTCTGCTACATAATAGCCCAGTTTTTGTCGATGGTCCTTAGTTCCGATGCGTTGGAGGGAGTTATGTCCTTGGGTGCGAAAGTGACCCCGTCGGTTTCGAATCATCCCATGGCAATATTTAAATAGTGCCACGAAGCTAGATCTAGCCAGAAGCTCATAGGGCTCTCGTGTTGCTACAACAGAGGAAGCAGCCCAAGTCACATTGCCAAAACCATTCAGCTTTATTTAAGTTTTGTGAAAGTCTTATGAATGCCAATAGAAATCAATTCGGTTTTATTATGGCAGCTAGAGGTGCCAATAGGTTTCACATTTTAGTCAGGTTTATAAGAAACTACACAGCTTCTTTACAAAGGTCTTAAAACCTTGACTTCTAAATTCCTTTCACTCCTATCAGAGGTTTTATTTTGACTTTATAAACTCGTAAAATGCAGTTTTGAAAAACCGTTTTAGGACTCATTCATATTATCTTATTATGTTTAGTTGAACAAGCATTTTGAAACCATTTTGCCTCCAGTGAATGCATTAACGGCTAATAGGCATTTCGGAAAGTAACCAAATGACCACATAGTTTTAATGTAGCCATTACTAAGATAAATTGGCTTTTTGGCTTAACTGTGGTTTCTCCAATCGCCATATTGAAATATATGAAATAATTGAAACGTGGAAGAATAAATACACCAAATTTTAAATGTAATACAAATGAACTATCGGTCAGAGATAAAGCTTCGGTATTTTTTTAGATAACCTTATTGAATTTCATCAATTTTCAGGAGTTTTATGATTAATTTATCGAATATATTTCTTTTAATTTTGTTTTGTTTATTGTAAACTCGCATAATTTCCGAGGCGCATTAATTTTCGGCTCATGTCGTGCCAATATTCACCATTAAATTAAATGCGCATCAAAATGTCAAACAAAATTTCCAGCAACACTAGAACTATTTTTTTTAGATATTGTTTACTGTTGAAGTAATCAGAAGAACAGAGAATCGAACAAAGCAGAACAACAAAAACCAACCACGATAGGGCCGTTAAGTTTGACAGCTGTGGCCATTTGGCCCTATGCTGGTTTTGATGGTAGCCAATAGGTTTTATGATGGTTCTCAAATGGTCATAACATCTCACACTAGAACATTTTCATAATCTCTATGGTCTTAGAAAGGTTTCATTGATTTGTTTTTACAACCGTTTATAGAGTGGGCCACTTTGTACACATTTTGGCTTTAAAGATGCATGGAGGCGGTGTTGGTGGACAAAACAGTTTTGAATGTAGTTTCATCAACAAAGCCGGGAGAAGTTCAATACGGCTGGAATAGAACTAATATTGTTACTTGGGAGACGCTTCTGTGGACACTCCTTGAGATAGATCTCCCCGTTTACAAGCCCGGTAGTCACGAACGGCGCACTCTGTTTGCCACATAAGCAGATCGCTTACCAAATCATGTATTTCGTGGCAAACTTTAAAAGTTTCTGTTTCCTTACTTCTTCCGGGACATCAAACTTGTGCTGGGCGGTGAAGAACAGTCCCGGAAGCTGCAAGAAGTCCGCCTTGACGTAAGTCTCATCATCCATGACGAGACAACAAGGCTTCGTCAGTATGGGAACGTCCATTAATTATGTCATGCAAAAAGTGACTTTTTATCCCCCCCCCCCCCTTGTCACGTTTTTTGTATGGACCTTCATTTTTTTTTGTATGGATCGTCACGTTTTCTCAACCCCTCCCCCCTTCCCCCTTACTGCGTGACATAATTAATGAACAATCCTTATCTGGGTGTACAGTTTCCGGGCTCATGGCTTTCCCACCGTATTTTGCCCCCCTTGGAGCCTTCTGCACTTTGTACGTGGAGCCTTGGAGCCTTCTGCACTTTGGAGTCTTCTGCACTTTGTACGTATGCAGTCCCTTCCGGTCCTTGGCTTTCTGAACAAAAGACTAGGACAGATTCAACTTTTTGGCCACATCCCTGACCAAAGCATTGTGATTCCGCTTAAACGCTTTCATGACACACTTGTGATCCTCAACACTAATAGAACGTTCATTCTGACCGCATTTCTCCTTCCGTTAGATGCTCAGAGCGTCGAAGTAACGTTTAATCACACGACTCTTCGTTGACTGCACGATTCCGAATTGTTTTCTGATGTCCGGATGAGAGAGTTCAGGATTTTCCATCTGCTTGCCTAGAATCAATTCACAACGTTGCTTTTCGGGTGCCGCCATTTTTTTTTTCCAATGATCGCAAAACTGACAGCGATAAGAATAGCGCGTGGTTGTTGGTTCTTCTTCAGCTCCTGTCTTGAGGCCATTCGTTCTTGGAACCTTTGGAGGACCCTTGAATGAAGTATAGAGTGGCAACATGAAAGTGTTTCCCTCGGTACAGTTTATACCATTATCGTAAACAAAAGAACACAAATTTGCAACAGGGACACTGAATTGGTGTTCTTTTGTTAACGGAAAACCAAAATGGATACATGTAGGGAATCAAATTCGGATCTAGCATCTTGACGGATTCGCTAACATTGAAATCAGTCGGAAGCTGTCGCATCTGAAGTTGAACAAACTGTTTGTGTACAGGGCCATGAAACGATTCAAGGATATTGGCACTGTTGTTCCTAAGAGGAAACTCGGTAAGAAACGCAGTGTACGCAATCCCTCAACGCAAAAAGCAGTGAAATAGCGAATTCGTAGGAATCCTGCTCAGTCGGCGAGAAGAATGGTGTATGAAATGAAAATCACCCACACATCCATACCAAATATATTGAAACGATAACTGGGATATGGAGTTTTTAAAAAACAGAGGATTCGCGGATGGACACACCAGAATATTGTCGACAGAGTTGAAAGATAGTGGGCGCTACTTTAGACGCAAGGTTGGTCATACCGTATTTTTTTCGGATGAAATATTGTTTACATTGGGAATGTCTCTGTATAAACGAAATGATCGTGTACATGGAGCAAGCCTTCGTGATATATCAGCTAACAATACTAATCAGAGCGTGGCGCAAATATTCGACATTATTTTCGACCAACAGCTTTGTGCGTTCAGAAATTTTTCTTGTAAATACTTTTTAATTAGTGTAAACAAATGAATTAAGTTAGCAACATTGATCAGCTTTGATGTTCTACCTTTCGAATGAAATACTTATCTTAAAAATTCGGTGGGCCAGACAGGAGATATTATCGTTCAAAATATCCAAACCCGCGTAACGTTTCGATTTCAGAAATTTCAGAACGGCGCCCCTATACAGGAATAGAAAAGGGAGACGTAAGTCCTATGTCAAAAATGTTCTGACAACTCTTATGTCGTATCTGGGGTGGAACTAATTTCGCACTATTATTCAACGAAAAAGACATTATTGCTCAATTGCAGTTCCAATCAATATCACTTTTTCGATGATATCACCAATTTGTGGCAAGTCAAATGGTGCTCTCTCAAGGATACCCAACCTTAAATATTTCTTGACCAGAATCGAACCCGTTTGCGCATCGGACCCTTACCTGAAGATTAATTTAGTGGATTCGAAGCACTCTGCTTGGCTGGTTTCCTTCCGTTCTTTTTACTAGCAAACGCGGCTCCTGAGGACGGCACTCTGATTTCATGCAGCAGTGTTGTTTTGAAGAAGTAACCGGAAGTTTTCCGGAGTTTTCAAGAGCCATAATCATCGGCCAATATCCTTCTGGTAAACCTGCGAGCTAAAGCGTTCCTACCCACTCGTCAGTGATGCGGTTACCATTAACAAACTCCTCAATGGAGTTGTTAGTTGCCAGGAACGATGTTATAAGTTTTCGTTACATGCCGACTTCTCGGGTCAATCCTGAGTCCTCAAACGCTGCTTCTAACTTTGACCATGCTTCCCGGGTAGATTTAGCACGTAGCTGACCGGATTGAGCAAAAGGATGATTGTCGCTCAGGCGTGCTCTTTGATCCTTCGCTGCGTCTACCCGCCGATCGGGTCCATTTGCATTCGGCGTTGGCTTGACGACTTCACACAAATCCTCCAACCCCAGAAACGTCTGAACATCAAATCTTCACGTCGGGCAGTTCTCACGGCCCAACATAGGTTCGATTTACGGCAAACTCTGGATTAAATGGCTTCGATTCTGTACGTCGTCCCCTATTCTCCGCCTTGCTGGGGATTTTCCTCTGGGTTGACCATTTCAATGTTCTTGAAAAATACTATAGACTCATTACCTTTTGATAAAATATGGTACTACAACTATAGAACTATGGAACTATAGAACTACTTTGTCGCAGTATTCCAACTATATCGTGGCACGTTGTTCGTATTCCGAGGAAACATTATTTTTCATGTAGCAGTACCACAACGTACAGAACAATAGGTTGCGGGCTTCTACTTAAAAAAAGGTATCAGATAGCGCCAAGAACATTCCACGGTTCCAAAACGTGGCGTCGGTTATAATTTGGAGTGGAATTTGGGGTGGAAAAGGCGTTTATGTTAACGCCATTTATTAAAATAATGGAATTTTTTAGAAAGTTGTTAAACCAGGTGTCCGATTGTGGTTTGGAAAATCACCATTACGTATTCCAGCAAGATGAAACATCATCTTACACAACAGATCTTGTCTAGAGCAGGTGCATAAATAATATGGCGGATTTTTTTTGCCAATATTGATGGCTTTAAAGTTCACCGGATCGGAATTCACTGGACTATTTTGTGTGGTCATACATGCTGTCAAAGCTGAACGAGTGCAAAGCATAAGCTTTGGCTAAACTCAAGTTCATAATCTAGTAGATCTCGGACAAGATGCCAATAAGGATTGTCTCGAAAATAAACTGGCAACGCTTATGATACGTTCACACATGCACGCGTGCGACTATCAGTCTGAGCCTACCTATATTTGACGCGTTCATCTGTCAACATCTTGATCAGCTCCTGAACTTTCGGTGAACAGTGATCGTTTTTGAGACGCCGCGAATCGAAAAGAGTGTTAAAATTCCAAAAGCGAAACGTTTCGAAATTCATTACGGCAGTGGTAAATCTATCATCAACAAGTTCTGTCAACACTCCTCGTTTGATAAACTGCCAAGAAGAGGAAGAAAACCAGGTCCAGCAGACTCAAAATTGTGCAAAATTGTTCCTTTCGGAACAGATCAATGTCGATTCTTGTTTTGGCCTAAACGGCTGGTTCCTCCTTCCCCCTTGACTACACTGAAAATTATTTTCGTTTATATTACGAAATCAATGGTAGAACTAACAAATATATTCGTTTTTTTCTGCAACAAAACTGATTTGTACTTTTTAAGAAGCTTCCTTCGTATTTAATGCCAGAAGCGCAACTGTCAAAAGTACGAAGCATTTGTTGACACAAAAAGAACATTCGTACATTCTACGAACACAATACAAATAACTACGAGTATTTTGTAACCAATAAAAAAAAATGCCGCTTAGGTGGTTGCATGAACGACTGACAGATCTACTTTATCGGCTCAAAATATAATTGAAAAAAAAAGCGCAACCACGAAGAGTTGATCAGCGTTTTATTTTTTAGTGTTTCTGCCATGGGGTTCGATCCTATATTTATAGGAAAATGTTAACGAAACGAGTGAAAGCTAATTTACGAAAATAAATTTTCAGTGTACTTTGTGTGGGGTTATATGCTTCAACATATAGGCCCTACAAAAGGGCTTCGTTTAGATCGAATCAAGAAAGATGTGGTTGATATTTGGCACCAAATTCCTCAGGAAATCGTGCGTGCCAGCTGCGATGGGCTTACAAAGCGTTTGCTCAAAGCTATCAAGGAAAAGGGCGAGAGATTCGAATTAATATGGTTTATTTCTATAACATGTATCTTTCAAATTAAAAATAAATGCTATGATTTGGGTGATTTGTTTTGCTGTAATCCCATTTTGTTTTAGTGACACTTATTGTGAGACACCCTGTAAAATAATGGTTCTGAGGAATTTACGGAAACGCCTCTAAATACTTAAGAGTTGACAAATATCTGGCCTTTGGAAGCTGTCCAAACGTCGTTGTTCTTTCTTGCATCCAGATATTATTTATTGAATTACAGGAACGGAAAACACCAATGTGAATTGCCAGGCTGAATAATTTCTGTATCTAATAAACATATTAGCTGATTTTATAATTTGTTACCAATTTGATGTAAGCCTTTGCTTGGCTAGAGCTGTACTGAAGGTATGTAAGAAATGTGATTTGTTTTAATAACCGAAAAAATACTCCACACTGAAACAAAATTCTACATCACTTATTTGGCTCAACCCTATAGTTCATGATAACGTGATTCAGTTCACGTTGTATTTTAGCCTGTTCTCGAATTCATGTCTGCAGCTCAAGGATCTGAGGACCAGTTGAAATTACCAGTCCTAATAATTTCTGTATCTTAAAAACGTATTTGCTGACCTGGCTAGAGCTGAACCGAAGATATGTAAGGCATGTGCAAATGGTTATTGGTGTGGTCTGTTTTAATAACTGTGAAGAGTTTCTTCATGAAATTATAAATACAGCCTTGTTATTGGATGCATTTAAGCCTCGACATCAAAAAGGGGCTTTTTTGAAGTGTGGTTTACTGTAACATTGTAATTTTAATATCAATTCGTTAGTCTTCTTTGCTAAGTGTACCTGTTCAAATTAGCTAAAATAACGATTTTCTTCAAAAGAATATTAGTTCCATTAACATGCACTCCAGCTGCAATGCCACCTGACTTCGCCATCTATAGAACTTTAAACTGTATCATTCATGGGATTGCCGAAGAGGCGTATTGGACACGAACAAAATGAAATATTGACGAGACACAGCGTACCAAAAAGTGATATGTACCTAACGGTGATGCGTTGAATGGATCTAGCCGAGATGTGTTTGTGTATGGTCGGTACGCCCGACGATGACGATGATTAAAAAGGCTTCCATCTATCCTGTCGTTGTCTGATGCTGGGGACTCGTCACTTCCACCATTCCACCATTCCACCATTCCGTACGGTAGCAGTACATCGTAGGAAAGTGAACGTAATTTGAAATTTAATACATCCATTTATGTGCGTTACTTGCTCGGATGGCTCGAAACCGACGGGATGCGTCCTCGTACAGTTCGGTGGCATCCATCGGAGCAATTGCAGCCCTGTTGGTCAGCAAATCTGGTGTGATGTATTTAACGTTAGCAATATGAAACGATCAATGGAAGTGATGGTGCAAATAAAGAAGGGGACCGGTTCGTTTGCTCCTGGATGATGAGTGAGCTACACTGACAATCGATGATGTTCTTTGTGATAAGAGTGGTGGTTAGTTCTACAGGACTAATGATGCATTTTAGCTGAAGTGTTGTTACCTTTCGAATTGTAGTCTAAATAAACGTATGGCTATATTTGTCTCAACAAGACATACATCTCGTCCCCTCCAATAGAATACCGGTTATTGTAGCGTGACCGCAAACCACATTTCCATGTGTTAACACAGATTTCTCCGCACATGGGTTCCCTTCTCTAAATTTTTCCCGTTAATCGTCACAGTCACAGTCCAGTTCATTCAGTCCGGATGGTCGTTTGATGTGACCGGAATTATATTTTTTGGCAGCACACCAATGATGAAGGTATGCCAAAATGATTTTAATTGCTCTCACCCAAATTCACCTCTCACCATGCGTAGTAATCTACGTTTTTCGAACGCCATGAATAGAAATCATATGGTTACGCATGAAGGCCGGAATTAGGCCACCATACACGGTTTGAAATCAAAGCATGTGTGACACAATAATTTTCGCTTGAATGGAGGGACGGTCGACTTTCTTTTGTTTTCAAAGAAGATTTCTGGGTTCTGTGGTGACGGGAGGTTTTAGGGAAGGATGTGGGATTTTGCCTAGGAGGAGGGTCCACCGATGGTGACATTTTTGTATCATCATTGGAAATTATAACTGTTCTTATCTTTCTAGGCAAGATTATTTTGAACAATATTATTGGGATAGACAGACAGACAGACAGACAGACAGACGGACAGACAGACAGACAGACAGACAGACAGACAGACAGACAGACAGACAGACAGACAGACAGACAGACAGACAGACAGACAGACAGACAGACAGACAGACAGACAGACAGACAGACAGACAGACAGACAGACAGACAGACAGACAGAACGTTTTGAAATAAAAATTGATATCGAAAAAATGCAACATTTTTTTTTGTGTTTATCTTTTTATTGCATGGGTTAAAATTGTTAAAATTTTGGCTAAAACTTGCTTTGAGTGTAACGTTTATGTGCAAAATTTCGTCGCAATTTGTTATGTGGTTTTCGAGATGGCTTGTAAACAAGAAGTGCTTCGACATAAAAATATGGGGCGGTCGTGAAAAATCCAGGACAGTCCCACTGGTGGATCGTGAAATAGCTGAGAATCGACAATTCGGCCGTGATTCTAACTGCATAAAATTGCGGAGTCACTGGATCCGGAGAACCAGTTGCTACCTGGTTCACGTAGGATGCACTCGTCGGACTGTCCCTGGAAGATAATCAGCTCTGTCATGTGATTTGTGCCCTTACAACGAACATGTGGGATAGATTGGCTAAGTATCACGAGTGGTCCCCTCTTTTTTCAACAAGCTCCAACATCTCGTGGGTAAGTTGTGCTACCGACGGCTATAAGCATGCCGAAAGGTAAAGTAGGCGACCAATAACTAGTGCTCGACGCGATCGGACGAAGGGAGGACTGTGGGTCCTATACTCTTGGGTCACGTCGCACATGATCAATAACGAGGCATTTTTGGAATCCCTGGACATCTCCCACAACGTGAACATTGCGGTAGCGGGCGGGATGAAAGTGAAGGCCTGTAAAGAGGTGCTGTTTGACAAACCGTCCTGTCATATTCACAAGTATGGAGTCGTGTGCGCAGTTGGTGAACGATGTGGCCACCTGTAGCAGCTCAAAACGAACCCGGAACAACAGAGAATCATCCGAGGCAAACCGTTCGTTTATGGCATCTGGAACTGCAATTTCGATGCAGGACTGCGGAGTGCAAACGGTATGCGGAAGAGCGGAAAGTAAGGGCCTTTTTGTAATTCGTTATTTGCTGTTCCTGTAGTGGTGGAGTAGTACCGGTAATTGTGGAACAAGGTGATAATTTGGTAGACGGTCGAGTTGATATTGGTTTTGTTCCGTGGAAGAAAAGCATATTATATTAAACTTTAGGTGCTTTAGGAGCATTACATGAAACCAATACGCTTAGGTTAAGAATAAGTACTATTTAGTTCAGGTTGAGGAAGTAAAATTAAATCACCAAAATTTGTACAGAGATAAAAAAGCGAATCCACGGAAATGAAACAACCGTGATGGTTCAATGTAACTAAAATTAAATAGGATTTAAGAAGAAGATAATATTTTTCTAATTTTTAGCAACAGTCACCAGCTTTTGAACGCTGCAGTTAGTCCGGAAATGCCTTAGATTTCGTTTCCAGACCATAAGACCATAATAATCTGAACTTCCTCGATAGCCATGCTTTTTGTGCACGGTAGGTACACAGATGAAAAAAAAACATTGCATTTTCTGCATTATCTTTTGCACATAAGGGGAATGCTAGATACGGCAGAAAATAATGGGATATTTCATGTAAATTTAAGCCAGATAACGTCTGAATCTAGCCTCTTGTATAAAAGATATCAAAAATTTTAGTATGACGCATGGAAAATTGCAAGCAATTTCGTTGTTTACGCCTCCTTTGGCTTGGATTCAAAGGAAGGGAAATTTTACATGCTTATTAAAAAACATTGTTTCCGCGTATGTGGCTGCCCGAAAAGGACAAATTACCCTTCTTGAAGCAAATCATCAACCCGCTTCTTAGCAATGGCCAACTGCACCAACGCCTTTCTGGCCAGCGGCTGCTCACCAGTGCACCCTCCAGAGTGCTCTCCTGTGCCAGCTATCAACCCAAAGCCGGCTGATCGGAACATCTTCAAGATCGCCGAGCGACTGAAATGATACTCGAAGGGGTTCCCATTAACTGTGGCAGTTGAAACCAATCAGAGTATGGCGTAAACATGTCATGCTCTGGGATTTTTTTTTCTTTTAAGTACTTTTAAATTAGTTTAAAGGGTGATACGGTCAAAATTTGGTCAAGGGAAAACGCGTGTAAATCGGTGAAATCGTTTATTTAAAAAATCAAATTAAATTTCTTTTTCAAGTACAATTAGTATAAAATTCAGGAAAAATATTCAGTTAGGCTTCCGCTTTTCCAAATCCGAATTGCCGGGCCTTACGCTTGACCCCTGCCATCAGATTTTGTACAGCCACCTTGTCCACCTTCTTCGCCGCAGAAAGCCAGTTTGCCTTGAACTGCTGCTCGTCCTTAGCAGTTTTTTATGTCTTCTTGAGGTTCCGCTTGACAATAGCCCAGTATTTCTAAATTGGGCGGAGCTGTGGCGTGTTGGGAGGGTTCTTGTCCTTGGGAACCACCTGCACGTTGTTGGCGGCGTACCACTCCATGGCCTTTTTATCGTAATGGCAAGATGCCAAATCCGGCCAAAACAGTACGGAACAACCGTGTTTCTTCAGGAAAGGCAGCAGACGTTTATTCAAACACTCTTTCACGTAAATTTCTTGGTTGACAGTCCCGGAAGCTATGAAAATGCTGCTTTTCAAGCCACAGGTACAGATGGCTTGCCAAACCAGATATTTCTTTGCTAACTTTGACAGTTTCGTGTGCTTGAGAAAATATCTGCTACCTTTCCCCTTCCTTTTGCCGTATAAAACTCCTGTCCCAGAAGCTGCTTGTAGTCGGCTTTGACGTAGGTTTCGTCGTCCATTACCACGCAGTCAAACTTCGTCAGCATCGTCGTGTACAGCCTCCGGGATCGCGCTTTGGCCGTCGTATTTTGTTTATCATCGCGATTTGGAGTCACTACCTTCTTGTAAGTCGATAGTCCAGCTCGTTTTTTGGCTCGATGCACGGTTGTGGACGATACACCCAGCTTATTTGCGGCATCTCGGAGAGATAGGTTAGGGTTTCGCTTGAAACTACCGGCAACTCTCTTTGTCGTCTCAGCGGCTTCCGGTTTTCGATTTCCCCCCGATCCAGAACTTTTAGCGATTTTGCCAACTTTGCGTGCGAGTAGCTCGGATTTTCGCGATGCGCGAGCAAAATTTTGATACGCTGCTCTTCTTGCTTGGACGGCATTTTGACAACTGAAGAGTGAATTCCAAAATCAAAATAGGAGCAACATTCTACACACACACACCTTCAAAATGAGGGGTGTTCAGGTTTTTTAAATGCAAAATTGAAAGAAATACGTCAAGTTGATATTGACCAAATTTTGACCGTATCGCTCTTTAAGCAAATGTAATGAATTTAGCTAGCAACAAGGATTCAACGTCGATTATCTACCTTTCGAATGAAATACTTATCGAAATAATTCTGTGGGCCAGGAAGGAGATATTATAGTTCAAAACCTCCAATCGAGCGTTACGTGGTCAATTTCAGGAATTTTAGAACGGCGCCCCTATCAAGACTAGAAAACAGCGACATAAGTCCTACGTCAAAACTTGTTCGGCCTTGTACGGAAACCACTGATTACAACTCAGAAACTACTTACGCATTTTATAAACAACGCATGAATTAACATAAATGGACAAAAATTGCCGATATTTCATGGGTTTACCTTCACTTGTACTAACAAAAATACCCATAGAGCATCAATCATAGTAACCCATAAGTCAGCAGACAGCTCTATTAGTATTGCTTACTATCGTTGGTGTTTGCTGACACCTGGGTCAATTGATTAGTAACCTTCCTTCTGTTGGCCCGGGCAAGTTGAAGCTCTTTTATCTTAGCAACCCGAGAAGGATCATCAGGTGCAATTCAACGTAGCGCGGAACCTCAACCTCTCCGTCCGAGATATCGCAAAGAAGCTGGAAGTGGCGCCTTCACCCGTGGATAGAGTTAAAACAGGAGCTGGACTGTTACAAGAAAGTGGTGACTCCAAATCGCGACGCTATTGCGCAAATCACGGCAGCCAAAGCACGATCGCGAAAGTTATACACGACGATACTCACGAAGTTTGATTGCGTGATACAGGACGATGAAGCTTACGTTAAGGAAGACTTTAAACAGCCTCCTGGACAGGAATTTTGATACGGCAATTGGACGGGGAAAGGTGGCAGATATTTTCAAGCACATTGAACTGTCAAAGTTTGCGATAAAATATCTGGTGTGGCAGGCCATCTGTACCTGTGGCTTGAAGAGCAACGTTTACATTGCGACCGGAACCGTCAACCAGGAAATTTATCTGACCAGTGCCTACAAAAACGTCTACTGCCTTTCCCGAAGCGACACAATTATTCCGTTCTATTTTGGCCGGATTTAGCCATTACGGAAAAAGGCCATGGAGTGGAATGCTGCCAAATACGTTCAAGTGGTGCCCAAGGACAAGAACCCTCCCAACACGCCAGAGCTCCGCTCAATCGAACAATATTGGGCCATCGCCAAGCGGAACCTTAAGAAGACTCAAAAAGCTGTTGTTAGCGAGAAACAGTTCAAGGCAAACTGGCGTTTTACGGCGAATAAAGTGGACAAGGGGACTGTATAAAATCATATGACAGTTGAACGAAAGACCCGGCAATTCGCATTCGGTAAAAAGAAAGCTTAGCTGAATATTTCCCTGTATTCTTTATTAACTGAACTTGAAAATGAAAAATAATTTGACTTAAATTAATTAATACAAACTTTGATCGACTCACAAACATTACTGTTTGACCAAATTTTGATCGGAACACCCTTTATGCATGAAAAACGAGCTTGAAATGTATGAGAGGTTTTAAGGTCTGGGATTTTGTTAGTTCACAAAAAGAAAGCCTTTGATCATAAAATATATCAAACTTGACAACCATTTAAAAAATGCTTTAATAATGTAGCTCCTAAATTCCGATGATTTCAAAACTTCCATATTTATTTGCACGTAAAATCGGCTCACCCCTCGTTGCTGCCATCCGACATCGCACGCGCCCCGTGTCTTCCAAACACGTGGTTCCTTACATGTCTCCCGTTTTTGGTTTTGATGTCTACCTACGTAGTGACACACCGCCGCCGAAATGGATGGCTGTGAAGCAAATTAGCACGCATAAACCCGAAAAAAAGGCTGGATTATCAGCGAGCCTGAAAAAGCGAAGCGACTCACAGCCACGGAACAATGAATGCCTAATCGTATTATTAATTTTCTTCCCTTTCGAGTTACCTAGCTCCATCAAAGTTTGCCAAAGGATTCCCTTTGTTTTGTAAAATATGAGAGTTGATTTTCGTTTCGACCATAACGAATAAAAAAAAACCCATCTTTAGGCGATTAATAAATTTATGAATCAATTTGGGCAGGTTGGAAGAGCATGTATGGTGACAAGCAATTCTCTGTGGAAGGTAATTTCAAATCGTCTGCAGCAATAATCATTAAACGTGTTGCAATTTCGTCCGTTTTTCCAGGCGTCTACATTCACCGACGTTCAGTGGAACTAGCCGAACGGAAGAAGTTTGTGGTGAAAATCTTAGATAAACGCAATTATTGTCCTCTTTGCAAAGTCCCTGTCGATTCGCTTTAGTGTCACACTAGTTGGAAGCGATGAACTTTCAGCACCTTGCTTTTACTGGGGGGCAGGAAAGGTTATGCTGCTGCTGGCTGCTGAAGCCTTAGATTATCACTGTCATGTATGATGATTGTTATGAGTTTTCCTGTACAATTACTATCGCAAAATGACCAACCAATTGGTTTCAGAATCCAGATCTTCCTATTATCTTTTCCAAAAGTCGTTTGCTCTCCCTATCAATTTATCGGCTTTTTGCACTATGAAGATGAATTCAATTTACGCCCTGCTGTAACCAAAGTGGCAATGTAAAAGTCGTGCACCCCTCTCGGCTACTGTTTGTATATTTACCGCCCAACGCGAAATCGATTGCCCCTGATTTAATGAAAAAAAACGAGTCTTCTCCGTTTGACAGGAATCGGTGCAAAATGCAATACACATACACATCTTGATGCGAATTATTTCGTCGACTTACCTAATGAGCGAATGACCACCCGCTGATGATGATTCAGGGAAGAAGGGGTTCTGAAATGGAAGGAAGTATTGTTCAATACATTTGATTTTTTACCTAGTGTGACTTGAGTTTGTTGCAAACATGATGCTCTTGTTTATTTCGTCAATTTGAATTTATATTCTAATCTTCCACTAATTTAAGCTTCTGCGCGAGCGACTCGTACCATCACGCGTAGAAGCAACAAGAAATCAAAATAGAAACAGAAGTTTAAGAGGCGACTCGACAGACACCCGATACGGACTGTATGTGTGCCGTACAGGCTGATTACTTTCGATGTCATTTCCGGCTCCCGGACGAACGACAACTCCTGATTGCCACCGAAGTAATACGGGAGAAAAGATTCACCCTTCCCGGAGTATGATTTTTCCTTGTTCGAGCTCTTTACAATTTAATTTATCTCCTCAGGGATGATCTACGGGGTTGTGAAGTTGCTACACTGTGCCGAAAGGACACACCAGATAGTTTCTGGCAGCCGATTAGGGGGTTTGCAGCGATGGTCGGAGAAGTGAATTAGGGAAGGGATTAAAATTTGTAATTGAAATATTTGCATAAATGAAGTGATGCCTTCAATGAGGGTCAGTTTTTACGAAAAGGTGGAACAGGTTTAATCGGTGAACGGACATGCAATATGCGAGTGTGTGAGTATGTGAGCAAGATCGAGTTTGTTTCATTAATTCATTAAATTTGGTTTATTTTTGAAGCTTATGACAAATGTTCTGCAATAATTTTGCTTATACAAAGATAATTCGGATAACATTGAAATGGCTCCAACAAATTTAGTAGCTTTTTGATCAACATTTATTTTTTACTTCAGGTTGGTACCTGTAGAGTCTATGGCAACCAATGTATATTATAGCGTAAGTGTCACACCCCTGCAGAGTTAAAAGAGAGAAAGGAGTGGTGAGGGAGGAAACGAGATGACTGATAGGAGTAGGAGTTGTGTGGCAATAGCGATAGAGTACGGGAGAATAAAAACGTAGTAACGAAAGTGAAAAAGTGTGGATAACATTCTGCAAGAATATCACGGACCGAGCGACTCCTACAGTACCGTGCATGTTAAAACATAATTGAGAATATACACGCTCAAAACAGCCTCTCTTTCATTTATATCACCGTCCCTTTTTTTCTCACGGAAAAGTTACTCAATTTTCGTAAAAAGTTTCGTAAAAAATTATGAGTTGTTCCACTTTTAACGAATATTGAGTAACTTTTCCGTGAGAAAAAAAGAGACGGCGATACAAATGAAAGAGAGGCTGTTTTGAGCGTGTAACACATTTAGTAAGAAACATGTTATTATCTGCGTCATCTGATGCACATATGGGTCATTCCATCCGAAGTGTCCGAGAAAAAGTTTAAATGTGGACACGACTTTCACGGAGCTCAAACAAATTTTGAGGTATGATTCATATTGCGATTCTATGTAAAATCAAATTTTTTGTGCCTCTTTTTTTCTTATTTTTTTTTTTGTTAAAATACTCATTTTGTTGTTTTTATATCTCCGTAAGTATTATGGCTAATGCATAACACATATTATTTTTCGGCGGCAGTGCTGCCATATAGGGTAACGGGATGTAATGTTAGCCTAGCTCCTTCATTCGGCCTATAAATCATATATGAACATCACTTAAGTGTTTCGAGGCAGTTTCACTTTAGTTTGTTTTGTGAAATTTTGTATTAAGTATGTATACAATTTACTAGCAATGCCTTAATTCATAAAATAAGAAGAAAAAACCGTACAAAGACTGCATTTAGTAATAAATTCATCGAACGGGGCGAAGTTGCATTCATGAATAGACCCATTTTGGTGCTTATAGACCGACATTAAATCCATATCCCTCGAATGTTTCTGACTTTATAAAAAGAGTTGTGTAAATTTTAGTGATACATGCTAGCAAATATCTTATCAAACTTATCTTTGCAAGTGTATAACTAGATGTATCTCGCATACAGCTTAAAAACTTTATGAGTTATGATGAAAAAAAATGTAATTGATCATTGCATAAAAGGCTGAGTTAAGGGACACATACCCTATGTTAATTTTTTATTTTAATATCAAAATTGAAATTTTCGCCCAATGAAGACGTTTTAATTTAAATAATGACCACATCATCTTGCTCCTCAAACTTTTTACACGAAAAAAATACTAAAAATCTAAGGGTATTTCAGCCGTTTCTGAGATACAGTGTTTTCAAACAAAGAACTTCTTGTTTTCCAGTGTTTTTTCCTTTGTTTTTCTTTCAAAGTTTAAATTTAGCTCTCGGTGCGATCACTTTTTCACGTAGCCAACATCTCAGCAAGCTCAGCTGTCAAAATAATGTCAATATTGTAAGTTGTGTCTGTTGTTGCTCGTTTTCGTTGTGTACGTAATACAAAGCAAAAAGATCGCTTTCTGTGGATTCAGTCGTTTCCGGGTCTGTTAGTAGGTCCTCGGTTTGTTAGTGAAAATCAGTGAAAAATATGGTGTGCGATTCCGTCTTGCAGAAACGATTTTCATTGCGTTCCAAGAAGAAAATATTCAAAACATCACTTCCCGAAAAAAAAACACCTCAAGCGTTTGCAGTGGGTCAGATCCATAGTTGTGGCACTTGGCACTTGCTCCCAAAATTTCCAATGTTGACACACTCCTTCTGATTTGCAAAGCAGCTGAATTTGAGTTTAGGGTAAGTATGGGATAAGATCATCATCATAAGTATTAAGTAATGGAGTAATGGAGAAAAATCATATTGCCAACTTGCAGACTCTTGTTGGAAACGATAAGAAGCTGAATGTGGGAATGCATTTCGACAAAATGGTCATGGATGCTGTTTCGCGGAGTGCTGCAAATTTAGATATCTTTTTGCCTTGTGATGACGATCATCAGCTCCAAATGCTTCATCTGGTTCGGAAAATTATCTCCACACAAGAATTGCTGTTTATTCGAAGAAGATAATTCCGTTCTTATTGCCAAAAGCATACTAAAATAATTCTTTTTGAGGGTCATCAAACAACGGATATTAATCTGTATTCATGTACATATAAGAGTAAAACAAATAAATAATAACAATAAAAACCGTTAAAAACAACGACGGAGTTTTTAGCAAACAGTTACAAAAGTTGATCATCAATCGGCATTTGCTCCTGGCCTTACGAAAGACACAAGAGTTTCAGCAGGAAATTCATTGGATTAAACGCATGCTGGAATTTAAACAATGCAAACATTTGCTATAATAATATTCAATGAAGAATTATTACAAAACAACTTACCTGCCTTTTCATACATTAGTTTCTGTAGGTGCAGTTGTATTTAGTAGCTTCTCGATGTTCCTATTGATCAACAAGACTCGTAAGTAATCAGAGTAAAGAATTCCGTTCCGTATACTTTCGGAAAACGTTTAGAGAAAACAAGTTTTGTCACGGAATTGAAACCGTTTCTTCAGGCACACCATGTATAACCACAAAATGAATAAAAAAAGCTTCCGAAAACACAATCATACACCGAAATCACTTGAAATGCTTTGACCAATGTAATTTTTTGGAATTTTCGCCAGTATTTCCGTTGTCTTTCAGCTCTTTCAGATATTTTCGGTGTTTCACATCAAAACAAACAACCAAAACAAATGATGATACTTCTATTTGACAGCTGACAGCGGGTCCAAATCAATTTGAGCCCAAGACATCCTGTCTACTGTCAATCACTGCTATTGATATAGGCTTGTCAATGGCCTGATTAAACCACTCGCCATTTGTTCTCGCGATCGTCGATCTCGGTTTATTGAACATTATCGAACCAGCAATGGTATTTCTACGGTTTCAAAATTTAAGTATTTTTGTGTGATAAATATAAAGAAGAATATTAATAATATAATTTTGTGTGCTAAGAAAGAGAAAGGTTTTTGTGAGCTATGTATAATATCCATGGTTTTACGTGCAATGTTTTCACAAAAGATACAAAATTTTTTTATTGTTCAGTAGGATGCTTTGTTGTAAACTGCAACGGGCATATCGCGCTATTTTTTGTTTTGCTGTATTTTTCGTTCCTGCTAGAAAGTGTACTGGTATTCAAATGTTTAGTTGTTTGGAAGCGTAGATATTTTTCAAATGCAACGGCCGCGAACACTCAAGTAACGAACTAATATGGCGTCCGATATGTCTCTAATGAAATTTCCCGTTTTTATACTTTAAAGTAGTTCCACATAGGATCGTGTAAAGATAATTTGACTTCGCAGAACTGTGGTCACAAATGATGTACATTTCCGAAAAACTATTTGCAGTTCAACGTTGTTTAGTGTTCCATTTATCTACATGGCTATTCGCTCAAATTTACGCGAGATATATGATAACACGATTTAGTTTTGTATGATTTTTTGGAATACGCTATTGCTAATGTTCATATTTTTTCTGAGAAGCAAGACTCGGATCGTCTCATAAGTTCGTAGCACCTGAATTCTTTTGGGATTCATCTACTTTTTCACTTAGAATGGATATGAAAGCCTGGGAATGCTTGAAAGTGGAGGCAAACTGGAACAACACAGATGAAAAGAAATACTGAATTTCCTGGGTTGCATTAGATAACCCAGGAAATTCAGTATTTCTTTTCATCTGTGTTGTTCCAGTTTGCCTCCACTTTCAAGCATTCCCAGGCTTTGAAGGGAATGCCAGATTTGGCAGCAAAAACTGGGATATTCCATTTAAATTAAAGTCAGATAACGCCTGAATCTAGCTTATTGTATGAAAGATTACAAACAATTTCGTTGTTTACGCTTCATTTGACTTGGAATTAAGCGAGGGGAAATTTTACGCGCCTGTAAAAATTCATTATTTTTTTCTAAAGCTAGGTCCATTTAGAATCCGGAATAATAAAATCATCTGTATCTCGGTAACGGATTGACATACAAATAAGTTGAATTCATCAAAACAAACGTGATTCACTGTACTTTAAGGAAAAACTGTCAATACAAATAATTTCTCTTCGTTTCTTATGAAATTTTTTTTAAATTCGCACTTTATTCTTAAACGCTGCACACCTCCGGAGTCAATTTCCTTGGCACATTTGTTCCACATTTTTGTCATCTGAGTCGCGTCCCGAGCCGTTTTTCCACTTTTCTTAAGCTTCTGCTTCATTATTGCTCAAAATCTTTCGTTGGCCCGGAACTGCGGGCTGTTGGGTGGATTTATGTTTTTATCGATGAAATCTACGTTATTATCGCGGTATCACTGGATGACTTCCCGGCTGTAGTAGTGTGGGGTATTGGTCACCCTATAACTATAAACTCCCTGATGACTGAGACTTCATTCGAGAGTCGCTCGTGTTCACCCCTGCGTCAAACTATACTCTCATGAGACAGCCACCATCGGCCCTCTCTCTCAATTTCTCGCTCTTTGGTTTTCTCTACAGAGGCACTTGGATGCACACGAAGTAGAATCTGCCTCTTCACACCTCGGACCATCAGACGGACAAGACGCGAATGTAAATAGCTCCCAATGCACGTGGAGTCTGACCTCCCGATCTCTAGCCGAAGAATGGATGTCGGACGCCACAAGTGGCAACTCGCCAAATCTGGCCAAAACTTCACGAGACCTTTATGGGCTTTAAGGAAAGTCAGTTTTTGAGGCATTCTTCCTAGTACAGCTTCGAGTCCATCGTCTTATTCGTCACGAACACTTTGCTGCATATCCCTTGCCAAATCATCAGTTTTTGGCCAAATTGCCAAAATTCGCGGGAACATCTCCTCGTGCCGCCACCATGTAGAATTTTTGGCCAGGAAACTGTCCGAAATCCATTTTGACGTAGGTTTCATCGTCGATGAGCAGGCATCCTTGGTACTTCGTCAAAACCTGCTGGTACAATTTCCGAGCTCGAGTTTTGGTGACGAAACTTTGCCCCAACGTTCTATTTAGTTGCTTGCTGGCTCGCAAACGAATTTTTCGAGCGGTACTGCGAGCAGCAGCGTATTTTTATGCGATATCATTCTCTGATAGTCCAGGGTTTGCTCTGACGGTTCTACACACCTTCTGGTTCAGCATGCGGTCATATGTTCCACTAAGACGTTTACCTTGTGGCACTCGATCCACGCTCTTTCGCTCACTGAAACGTTTGAAACATCATACTCGGTTGATTTGGCGATTTTCAAGTTTTTTTTGCAATTTTTTCAGTTTTTGCGATTTTTTTAGTTTTTGTGATTTTTTTTGCGGACTACGGTAGATTAGATTATCAACGTGGGTGTGCAGAATTTTGTCTCTCCTCTTGGCTTCCATCTGGAATAACTTTTGACTCACTGCACGCAACACCGTGAAATTTATACCACATAAAGTGGGCGCCTAGGTGAACAAACTGCTGTAATAGAATTCTTGCAGCTGTCACTTTCCGTGCAGCGGCAACACTATAAGTGATTCTGGATTCTAACTAGACAGAACTTTATGTAGCCAATCAAAGCGGTTCATTACTCCAAACATTTCAATGACTTGCAAATTACCTGATCTCACCAAAAAAGATATAACCTTATATACAGGCTAACTGGTCACTGTCCGAGCCGTTATCACTTGAAGCTGTTAGGAAAACACAAGGTGATTCATGTCGATTTTGGAACATGGAAGAGAAATCGTAGCAAGCAGTGCTTTGAAACTGACTTGTTTTGTTTTTGCTTCGTCGTTTTCGCGAAAAAACACAAATCAAACAATACTTCGTTATTTAACTTAAACTGACATTGAAGTCATAAAATTCCGCATTAGGAAGAAGGGTTATATCAGCTAACACAGATAGAAAGAAAAAAATAATTGTCTGCGTTATTTAATGCACATAAAGCGAATGCTAGATTTGGCAGAAAAAAATGGGATCTTTCATGTAAATTTAACGAGATACCGCCGGAATCTAGCTTGTTGTATGAAAGATTGCAAACATTGTTGTATGGCGTATAAAAGATTGCAAACATTTTCGTTATACATGCCTCTTTTGGCATGTAATTGAACGAGGGAAAATTTTACGCGCCTGTTAACACTCATATTCTTTTTTTCTGTGTAGTTTTGTTTTTAGTGGAAGTATTGTGTATCCCGACATACATTATTAGGCGAGATTGTTTTTTCCAGGGGCTCTGCGTCACATGATTTTGACAATTTTTGACATCTGACAACTGAAATCGACAAAGATTTATCATTATGTCGAACGGAAACAATTGCTTCTTCCTTGAATTTGTTGACCTTGACAACTTGCCTCATTAATCTACCACAGTCATTTCGAATAACGAGTCCTTCTGTTTGATAGAATTGGGAGCCTACATGGGTAGATTTTGTATTACGAGAAATTTATGGTAGAAGCGATTTGTCAGTTAGGCCCTAATAAAAAATCTTTGGCGAAATATAGCCCATCAAAACAAATCGATCAATGCCACGTCACGACAGGCATGACAAAACAAATCAATCATCTATTTCACACTCATTTCGTATCCTATAATGACGTGACGATACGCACCCATGAAAGTGTTGAATGTTTTGTAGATGCATTCATTCTAACCGTGTATTCATCACATTGATACTGAAGTTCATGTGAGCTACACCGAAATCATTCATGCCCCCCTAGTTTTTCTACTTTGTCGCACTGCTAAATATCATCGATTCAATTTAGCAGTTTTGAAGCTCGATATACAGGCGCCTTATAACGGGGATTTTAACTATTGGCAGAGATTGAAGCGAAAAAAAGTATATCCCCAATGTAGAAAACGACTACTTTCTGGTCAGAAGCAACAAACTAAGACAACACTCATGCGCACGTGAAAGGCTGGCACATAATTTCAGATGCATTAGAGTGGTTTGGCAGCGTTACCCGAGCAGGATCAATAACATATGAATACCTAATTTTGATCTTGATAACTGGCTTTAGTATTTAATAGCTCAGCATAAGAAGTTTAATACCTAAGCAAAATACCTAAGAATTGCAAGAAAAATATCTCTCGAATAACAAAACTTGTAATTTGGGATAACTGGGAATACCTGAGAGGTACTATTTTAATATTGTATTACCTGAATTGGGTATTTGCATGATATGTGGGAACATTTCTATGGTATTATCCACAGGTAGTTTATCTCGAGCAGAAACGAATAACTTGATAACTGGCCTTGGTATTTAAGAGCTCATATTAATAGGTAAAATACCTAAGTATAATACCTTAAAATTATTTCCACAATGTCAAGCGAATAACAAATTATGGTAAGACAATACCAAAATAGTACTTTTCAGATATTGACAGGTATCCGATATATCAAGTTTTGTTATTCGAGAGAGATTTTTCTTGCAATTGTTAGGTATTTTGCTTGGGTATTTTACCTCTTAATCTGAGCTCTTTAATACCAAGGCCAGCTATCAAGATCAAAATAAGGTATTCATATGCTGTGGTTTTCTGGTCGCAACCTCTTAAGGCTTGCTTCATTTAGAATTGGAACAAACTTTTGCTCATATTGCGGCGCTCCTGGTGGACGGATTTGGAAGTTCTTGGCGCCCACGTGTCGGGAATTTTGTCAGCTTCACGTATGTGTTTTTAACATTCCGCAAATCGACTGTACTTTGTAAACAATCAACATGGAAGCCGAAAGAAGGGAAAAAATTGTGCACAGTTATTTGGAAAATCCATTGTGGTCTGCATCTAGGCTAGCTAAACAGCTGAAATTGCCCCGAAATACCGTATGGCGCGTTATCAAACGGTATAAGGAAACATTGACGACGATTCGGAAGCCTCAAGCCAACCGTCGGAGTGGAACTGTCGACCGGAAACTGCGTGGTAAGATTTTGAAGACGATTAAGAGGAATCCCAATCTGTCGGACCGTGATTCGGCCAGAAAATTCGGTGCTGCCCATAGTACCGTGAGGAGAGCTCGACTCCGGGAAGGAATCAAGTCGTATCGAGCTAGCAAACAGCCAAATCGGACCATAAAACAGAATAGTGTGGCCAAAATCCGTGCTCGGAAGCTATACGACCAGGTGCTGACCAAGTTCGACGGGTGTCTTCTGATGGACGATGAAACCTATGTCAAGGCTGACTTCGGGCAAATCCCAGGTCAAAAATTTTACTTGGCAACGGCTCGGGGGGATGTTCCAGCCAAATTTAAATTTGTTTTTACCGACAAATTCGCACGAAAATTCATGATTTGGCAGGGCATTTGCAGCTGTGGCAAAAAAACGAAAGTTTTCGTTACAAATAAGACAATGACGTCGGAACTATACCAAAAAGAGTGTCTCCAAAAACGAATTTTGCCGTTCATTCAATTCCACGACCATCCCGTAATGTTTTGGCCAGATTTGGCAAGCTGTCATTACAGCAAAGTCGTTCAAGAATGGTATGCAGAGAAAGGGGTCCAGGTTGTTCCGAAAAACCCAACTGCTCTCAGTTCCGCCCTATTGAGAAATACTGGGCAATCATGAAGAGGAGACTCAAGGCAAAGTGAAAGGTTGTCAAAGACATCAATCAGATGAAGACCTGGTGGAATAAGATAGCTAAAACGATGGACGAAGAAGGTGTGCGCCGCCTAATGAGCCGTGTTACAGGAAAAATGCGAGAATTCCTTCGAAACCGTGACGAATAATTTTATCCGTATTTTTTCTTAAAAGTATGAAGAAAACGCTACATTTGTATAACAAAAGATCTTGAATTCAATAATAAATAACTGAAATATAGGCAATTGTTTTTGTTCCAATTCTATCTGAAGCAAGCTTTATGCAGCGCTTTTAAATGCTATGGCCAGCTATCAAGTAATACGTTCCTGCCCGGTTATTTTTTGAGGTTATTTGTCGTGAAATTAATAACGAATTAACGTCTATTTTTTTTTTTTAATTTTTACGAATGAACAAGATAGTATCATTAAAAAGATGGCCAGGGATGAGATAGATCTCATAATAACTATGTAACTATTATTCTATTTTAAATTAATACTAAATACGGGCCTGGTTTGAAAATTTAACATTTCCAAATTTGGAAGGGTGTTGAAATGACCTTTGCTATTGAGTATGTTGATAAGCCCGTAGAGTTTTGGAAAACGATTCTCTGAGTGAACGAATCAAAATTCGAGTTTTTCAATCAAAAGCGGCAGGTTCGTGATTGCACTGCAAATTTATTTTTGTTAATTAGTTTTCACTCGTTTTGTAAACATGGATTTTGTTCATAGAACCAATGTCTCGTAAATTGTATTAAACATTCATATTGCTAATCATCTAACAAAATGCTATCACTACACAAAATGCTATCAATCGTTGCTCTTCGGTCGTACTCATAGATGTTGGTGTTTCTGCTGGGATGACGAGAAGCATTAATTTATCCCAAAATTGAATAAAGCGCTGTCGAGAGCTAGAGCCTCCTGCACTATAAGCAAGTAACTTCTCACGAGTCAACATGGCTTAGTGAGATCAACCACGGACTCAATAACAGCTCTCCCTGAAAATGCAGGATCGAATCCCATGTCACGAACAATTTCTCGTGGATGCGCTTTTTTTTCAATTCTATTTTGAGCCGATTAAGTAGATCTGTCAGTTGTTCATGCACCACCAGAGAAACGTTTCTTTTTTATTGATAACTAATTAATCGTAGCTCTTTGTATCGTTTTCATAGAATGAACGAATGTTCTTTCTTTGTTGACAAATGCTCAATGCTCGTGACAGTTGCGCGTGTGGTATTCAATACGAAGGTAGCTTCTTCAAAAGTACAAATCAGTTTCGTTGCTGAAAACAACGAATAGATTTATTAGTCCTACCTTTGATATCGTAAAATAAATGAAAATTAATTTTTCAGTGGGGTGCAGATTGGGTGAGGAGTTTCAGGAACGCCACATTCAAGGCACTGAGGATGAAATGTGATGGTCTGGGGGTGTTTTTCGGGAGTGGAGTGGGTAGTCTCGTGAAAATCGACGGGATAATGACGGCATATTTCTACATCAACATCCTTCGAGAAAATTTGGAGGTTTCGCTGGTCCAGACGGGTCTTGAAGAGCAGTTCGTTTTTCAGCAGAACAACGACCCGAAGCATGCTGCCAAGAAGACCTTCCGGTCTTGTCGTTCAAACCGCTGCCATGGCCTCCACAAAGACCGGACCTCAACCCAATCGAGAATTTGCGGTCCATTCAAGATGCCAGGGTTGACAAAACTGGTGTTACCAATAAATTTAACTATTTTGAAACTCTAGAGCGCTCCTGGAAAGGGCTTGATCAACAGCATCTAAGGAACCTGGTGGAGAGCTTGCCGAAACACCTGCAACTGGTCCTGAGCGAATTGTTTTTTTCTTCTTCAAGTCGAACTCTCTTTTTATTATTATAATTCCATAAGTGAAACTTGAAAAGAATATGAAAAATAACACACTACCAAAATATCATGTAAATTTCTGTCCCATGCGACCGACACATGCAAGCATCCTTTAGCACATGAGAATGAGCTAAAAGAGATGAGAAAATAAATTCAATCAAACACATTTTTCGTCGGATTGCGTATGTGTTGGTTTCAGGAGGCATAATATTACACGAAATCTCTCTTTACGTTCCCGGACGTTTTACAAACATGAATTACGTCTCGTGTAAAATTCATATATTCTAAGTGTGAAGACTCTCCTTGGAAACTGTTGCCTCGCTTACACCGGATCAATACTTAATTTTCACGGATAGTCTCAGTTCTATAGAGGCTATACGCTCCTTAAGGCCGGTAACGCACACCTCTTATTTTCTTATGAAAATACGAGCTCTTCTTAGTGCTCTAGCTTCACGTTCTTTTATTATCATCTTTGTTTGGGTCCCTTCTCATTGTTCGATTCCTGACAATGAGAAAGCGGACTCACTTGCAAGGGTGGGGGCTATGGAAGGCGATATTTATGACCGACAAATCGCCTTCAACGATTTTTTCTATATTTTTCGTCAGATATCAATCGTTAGCTGGCCGTATAAGTGGAGTAAAGGAGATTTAGGGCGATGGTTACATTCTATCACTCCTAAGGTGTCTAAGAAATGTTGGTTCAGGGGATTGGATGTGGGTCGAGACTTCATTCGTGTAATGTCTCGCCTTATGTCTAATCATTATTCTTTGAACGCTCATTTGTTCCGTGTTGGGCTGGGAGACAGCAATCTCTGTGAATGCGGACAAGGTTACCAGGACGCAGATCACGTTATTTGGTTTTGTGCTGAGCATCGTGGAGTCAGATCTGAGCTTTATGATTCCCTTCGGGCTCGAGGTAGACAACCCAATGTGCCAATTCGAGATATTTTGGCTGTACGTGATTTGGAGTACATGAAACTCATTTATGTGTTTTTGACTAACATTAGCCTTAGATTGTAGTTTGATTAACTTACTTGTTTAGGTTAAATTTTTGAGGAATGTGTGCGCCAGTGTGTGATTGCGGTTGTGTGTGAGTGTGGTTGTGTGTGTGTGAGTGAGTGAGAGTTTTTTTTATAAATTAAAAACGTTTAGTTAAAAAAAAGTAATTTGAAGTTCTAGATATAAGAAAACCATTGTTCCTTATGCTTTGTTCAAAATTTCTACCCCAATTTTCTCATCCTTAATATTGTTATTCCTATTAGCCTCGAGACGACCGCGAGTAATCGGTTCTATCTCCTTAACCTTAGTTCTTAGATAACTGATGCATATAAACATGAAAACTTGGCTCTGTAAAGTTGATTTGATTAAGCCTGTAAATGAATTCGTAAAAAAAAAGTGTGAAGATATAAAAAATGACCACAGTATATTAACTTTAATTTGAACCAAATAAATGAGAGAAGTTCAAAAAATTATGAGGTGAGCACTTGATTTTGACTATCAGTGTTGGAATAATTACGTAATAAAAATGTTGTTATGGTAAAATTTCCAATGGAAATGTATGAGTTTGCGCTTGTTTATTTTGAAATTGCTCACTCTAACACAAACCAAAGGAACAAAATCTGTGTAGAGTAAGCTATAATGTTTTCATTATGGAATGACCAATAAATAATAATGTGAGAAACACTTCAATGTTTCAAAGCAGTTTTATTTCAGTTTGTTTGTAAAATTTATGTTTTGGGATACACTTAAATAAAATCAGTAAAAACCGTACAAATGTTGACTTATCTCAGCAGCCTTTTCTGCAGGAGTTATCAAGCGATCCTTAGAGCCATTGTTGTTTAGTGGGATCAATAGTGGAATGGACCTTGGCTTAATTTTCAATTTGTATGTCAACTTCAGAACGGCTTTGCACGGCAAAATTGTTATTCTTAAGGTCCACCATTCTGGCCTAATAATTTTCGTCAATCGATTACAGTAACTTTTTAGCGTTGGCAACCCAGTTCACTGGTATTGCCTTCGGATGGCGTTTCGCAATTGTATTAAATCTTTAATGGGTCTATCAATGGGTACAGAGTTGCTCATCTGATCAATCAACGGTACATGTTGCTCCCAGATCGCTTGCTCAATGTTCTGAAGCTGCCGATCGATGTCATCAGCTGACTCAAGGTGCACGTTGAAGTCGACAGTGTCGTCAACATGTTGTCGGAACCTCTCCATCTGGCCCGATGGTAGTTCCGTCTGGTGATCCGAAGCTGGTTGACCGGGGACCCAATCAGCCACCACTTGATAGTGGTCCGAGCTGAGCTCCTGGTGTACTACCGGCTGGGGCGATGTTGTTCCCCATGTTGGTGAGGAAGATGTCGATTGTCGAATGGACCCCGGATTTGCTCAACCGGGTGGGAATATCCGGGCCCAGGACGGTGTAATGGCCCTCTTCAAAGTATTCCTGCAGAATTATTCCGTTCCGGTTTCATCGAGTCCTCCCTCAAGTTTCGTGTTTTGCATTTAGGTCACCGGCGATGATGAACTGCCCCTGTCTCCGAGTTAGCTTGCGAATGTCGTTCCGCAGGACCGTTGTTGTTCCGTTAGCGGTGCTGGCTTGCTTGAGACAATAGGCTGAGATGATGCTGAAAGAGCCGACGGCAGTTTTGACCTCGACTCAGATGGCTTTGATATACTGCAGCTGAAAACTTGGAAGCAGATGGAAGTTAAAGTTGTAGCGCAGGGCGATCGCAACTTCTCCTCCACTAGAGTCGCTACGATCAAGTCGAACAATCCGGTACCCTGGGATAAAAACGCCGAGTTTCGGGTTGAGATGTGTCTCGGTGATAATGACGATGTCGATGGCCTACCTGTTGAGGAAGTCACCGAGCTCAGTTGTGTTGTTCCGGATGGAACAAGCATTCCAATTGAGGATGCTGATGGTGCGATTATGGTTCATATTTGAAAATAAAATCGGACGTGGCAGCTTTGAGCTGTTCCTCCTTCGAGCGGCAGGAACGTAGTTGGCGGTAGAGCTTTTGGACGAACTCGACCATTTGATCCGAGTCGTAGAGCTGTCTATCGGCCGGTGGTTGCGTGGAGGTACTGCAACCCAGATTTCACCAACCTGGAGGAAGAGCCGGCGAGGGGGTAGCGGTGGCTGCCGCCACGAATCGTTGTTGTACGGAGGCCGAAGGGCAGGTTGCATGTCGATGGTTTAATGGAACTGGCGGCAGATTCGGCACTTGGTATCGGAGAGTCGGGAAATTCTCCTCGTCCGTTCGAGGTGGCGGAAGGCGTTGACCAGGCCAAGACTTGGTGGACGCTTGCTTGCGGATGGCCAAATACTCCGCTCGTTCAAAATGCGAAGGTGTACCCCTTATATAACATTCATGGCTGCCTAGGAGACGTTCCTTACTTAAATATGAAATCTGTGCTAGGAAAATATTATCTATTTGGTAAATTTACTATGAAAAATAGACATTATAAGACATCAGCATGTATTTTGTTTTTTAATGTTAAAAATCAATCAACTTTAATACAAAACTTGATGCGTAGAAATATTCCATATAGATTGGTGCAAAGATGTTGAAAATCGGTCATGGAATGAATTAGTTATTAACGTGCAAAACCCAAGCATATTTCGTGTCGCTCCAAATCCTGGTATTTGCAACGTGTACCCCTGTATTGAAAACAAAGAGGTAGCCCTACATCAGAATACAAATTCAAACAGAATCAAACCTGTTTAAAAATTTCGCATATCACAATACTCAGCTCGATACGCAGCTAGAAACATAGCCATATTGTTTCGAATTTGGCTCCCGTTTGACAGCTTGTAGATGTCTCTACAGTACGTAAACAATAGTCATCCATTTTTGGTTCCACCTTTTTTATGCAGGGGTCTGGTAATGTTCATCCCTGTAACTAAGGTCTGTATCCGCAATAATCCGGACACCTTAAAACACGAATTAAACATAAATTTCGCATTATATTTCCGTCGTAGTTGTCTGTTTCAGATTCATAGGATGTGTTTTAACAATTCGTGAAGACAAAACATAGTTATTCGGTATTTGCATAAAATTTTCGAACTTTGCGCTTAACTCCGTCCATTAGGGTTTGTACAGACTCTTCAGAAATCGTAGAAGCCGTCTTTGTCCAAATTTGCTGGAAGTGTTCGATGTCTTTGATTCCTTGCTTCTTACCAGAAAGCTTCCGCATCATCGAAGCCCAATATCTCTCGATTGGTCGTAGCTCTGGGCAATTTCGCGGGTTTGAGGTTTTTGGTACAATGTTCACTTGATTTGCTTGGTACCACTCCATCACAGTTTTAGCATACTGGCATGATGCCAAAACGGGCCAGAACAAAGGTTTGTCTTTGTGACTTTTGATGAAGAGTAGCATTCGCTTCTGCAGAGACACTTTCTGATAAATCTCCTTGTTGGTTGTGCCTGTAGTGACGAAAGATTTACTCTTTTTGCCACACAAGGTATTGTTTGGGAAGTTTCGTGTCCGGATTAATGTGGATACAGGTTTTACAATGTTTACCATGCACAAGATGCTGTTAAGGCCAGTAGTTCTGCATTGGGACGTATTTTTCCCATATAGGGTCACGGGCAGGATCTTAAACAACGTCGATGAACTGGGTTGACGATGGATTGTTACCGTCGCATCGCTGGAATTGACAGGCTGTTTCTTAGGTTCATTGTATAGTAGACGATGGTGGCGTCTCTCACAACTACTAATCCCGCAAACTTCGCCTTCGCATGGCCAGCGAGGGTGCGCAACGAGACATCGACGGCATAATTTGTTTTCTTTAACGAAATTCCACCGACTGCCTATCGAAAGCTTCTTGAAATCAGCGCAGGTCGCTGCAGTATGGCCATGCACGCTGCACACAGGACAGCTTTTGTTTGCAACGCTATCTTTGCCCTTAGCATTCTTCGGCTGCTCCCGTAGATCGTTCGTGTTCTTGGTGTTCGCGTTCGGTCCCGAATCCTTCCGCTCATACATAGCGTGAGCATTCACGAACGCTTTGTCCTTCGATTTGACCTTTTCATCTCTCGTCGGCTTGGATGCAAGGCAGAGGTTAGTGACGCCACTGGTAGCGGTTGTTACCTTTCCCATATAATCGCTGAATGCCTTCAGATCAACTATAGGTAGCGTCTCTTGATGAAACGCCCAAGTGAATTTGATGTTCGCCGGCAACTTGTCCACGAGCTCTTGTAGCAGCATGGGATTGGAAAGATGGTTATGCATTCCTACTGCCTGCAAATGACCACACAGATTTTACACAGCTAACCCAAAATGGATCAACGTCTCCAGCCTTTCCGCTTTTGGAGCTGGTGTGCCACGAACTTTGGCCACAAGGTTGTGGACGATCTGCTCTGGTCTTCCGTACAACGTCTGTAAAGTTGACAAAATCTGCGGCACGGTGAACGGATGGAGAGAACTACTGACAGCTTCCTTCGCAGTCCCCTTCAGTGAACGTTGTAAATGTAGCAAATTCTCTGAATCGGTGTAGCCACACTCCCAGTGGAATGGTTGTAGCTACTGATGAAAAGCGGCCGATCGATAGGATCTCCATTGAATACTGGAAGGTCTTTCGAAATAACTTGCTCGCCGCCAACTGAGCAGCTGTTGGACCCCCATTACCGGTTGGTGCTGGTATGGCGGAAATAGGTTTGAATCCACAGGAACGTTCGATATAAACGGTTACTGCCCTGACAAATCTATCACAGGAGGACCTAACTTTGGAGATACAAAGTGCGTATGAGGTGTCCCTACTCTCCTATTCTGGCTACAAATACTTGAGCAAGGTGGTTCTTTGGCATCACTATTGTACATACGGTTTTGCGCATTCTGGAGTCCACTTACCGTATGTGGGTTATAACTCACAGATAAACCTTGATGATTTGTCTCGGGAGAGTTTTCGTGATGTTCCGATACCGATTGTTGCCCAAACTTCGTAATAACTCTAACTGCTCAACCATATGGAGCTCCTTCGCCAGGAATTGCTGCTTCTTTTCGTCTCGCTTTGCTTGCTCGAGTGCGTACTGCTGTTCGTAACCTTGTATACGGTCGACTAGGGCCATTTCCCGTTTCCTCCGTACCTCGTTCTCCTTCTGCTGCTGCCGTTCGGCATCGTGCTGCCGCTTCAGGATAGTTTCGATTTCTTGCAGCCGTTTTCTGTCCTTTTCATGCTCTTCCTCCGAACGTTTTAACTGAAGTAACAGTTCCTGCTCACGCTGAGATTCTTCCACCTCATCTTGGCGCCGCTGTTCACCTACTTGCTGCTTCCGCATCTCACTTGTTTCGCGTTGCCATACTACGTAGGGTGGAGGTTTCCCCATCATCTTCGGAACGATCGTCGGAAGCGTATTTCGTTTAACCGACTGCGGGACCATAGAACTCGTACGATTCGATTCTTCGAGAAGACACGTGTACGGTTTAATATTTACCAACGGTAAATTATGGATATCTGACCTGCGATCGGCATCCTGTCCATGTTGCTCTGGCTGTTGACATACATCTTCGATCCCCGGGCTTTCCCCGATGGCGATGCTGTCGATTGTCCATGAAACTGATTCAGCTTTGTCCATGAAACTGATTCTAACTAGAGGCCGTTGGATAGCGACGTCATCGAGTTTAGTGGTTTCAACAGGAGTTGACGAACCAGCAGGTCCATCGTTTCGATCGGATGGTGCCTGTTCTGGATCTCGTTGACGCAGTCCCATAGCAAGTAAATCGGATGTCTGTTGTTGGTTGAACCACGCTTCCACTTTCTGTCGGCTGCTTGCCTGGCTGCGGCCGCTTCGTATGCTCAACACAGCTTCATCCTGCTGGCGAAGCAACTCATGTTTCCGGGTCAAGTACTCCGTCTCTCGTTGTAGTTTGTCGTTCATCGCCTTTTCAACCAGCAGCTTCTCATTTCGCAATCTTTCATCCTCCAACTTTTCTCGTAGACACCTCTCTTCTTCCAACCCCTGTAGATCCCGGACAATTTGGGCTTGTCGAGAGCTCAAAACGCTAGATCGCCCAGTCCGTGAACTGCCAGGAGGTGGAGGAATTGACGGTATGCATTTCGCACAGATGAAATCTCTTGATCGCGTTTCAACTGTATCCACTTTCGCGCATGAGAAGTGGTACCAATGCTTGCAATTTCCGCATTGTACCATGTATTGGGAAGATATTGGGCCTCCTACATTCCGCACAATTAAGGTCATCACCGTGGTCAATGTCTATGATGGAAGGTTAAAAATTGTCGATCGAGTCCAAAGCATGCAATTGCGAATGTGCACCGTCACCATGATTCGGTTGAGAACATCTGGTGATAAGTGCATCCTGAGTCGCACGAGTTTTCGATCGAGTTTGGCGAATAAACGATCCCTGCTTACCCGTCTGCATGTTGGGACGTAGACAATATTGGAGGAGGACATGCAAGTACTCAGAGTAATCTTTGGTGCTGTATATGAAGTCGGCGTATGGATAAAAATAATGAACCTTGAGCTGGTGCAACTCTGTACTGAGCATCCTAAAAGCCAATAAAGCTGAAAGGGGACAATGGGCGGGACACGTTGTAAGAACAATCCCGCAAAAATGGTGTTTGCCTCGAATCCGTTCGGAGCAAGACTTAGTGATTTGCGCGAGCAAGATGGTTCGACCATGTGGAACACGTGAAGACAAGCAGCCCTTAACCCAGTTCCTTGTTGAAACGTTGGACGTTGGACCTGCATAAGCAAGTAATGCTTTGAAAACGTGAGTCGAGGGCGCAAGTCGACCACTGTGGCAGTTAGTTTTGGACTGTGAGTCGTTTCAGCTTTACACTTCTGCAATGAAATTTAATTACGGATTCTAATTATATAATCCGTAATAACATATTGAAACTCAAACGTAATGTGTTAAATATATGAACAAAACTGCACTGGAATTCCACTTACACCATGTGCCGAAAATTATCATGGTTATGGCTGGTAGTTGGGGGAAGAACTTTGCTTCCTTGTGCTGTTTGCGCTGCGTACTATCCACTTTTCAATTACCATTTCTAAACACTATACCCCTCAATCGTTATTGTTTCTAAAACGAATTCCCGTCGAACAAGTACCTGCAACAATATTTGGAAACAGCGTCGTTTCGTCCATAAATTCGTGTTCCCTACAAAGAACCACAAACTTTCGCCATAACTCATGCCGCACTTGTTCCGTCTATCCACTGCTAGATCAACCGTTGAATCAATGAATCATAATCATCCTTCTTCGTAGGTATGCCAAAAGCAAAAAAAAATGTGAAAGTAGCATCTCCCGAACGGATAAACATCAGTCGAACGGACGGACCCAAATGTTGCACAAATTGATTACCTTTCCCTGAGCATAAACTAAACCACCTATGTATATGCATGGGTCGTTTCTGGGGAATCTACAACTCCGTCCAGGAATACATACATTCAGGACTTGGTCGGTTGGTGTCATCCTGCGAGGGAAATTATTTATGGATTTTCAATGCAGCCGACCGACTGATGATCGACCCTTCTAGTTCTAGTCCAAGGTAGATAGACGGTGCAACGGTGGCTAGACTGCAAACTTGGCTAGGGTTGTTTGTGTCTGGATTGATGGCTTCGTGCCAAACAGCAGCTCCTACATGCCACGAGGTGCATATATCAATGTTTGATAAAGCAAAGTTTGATGCTGAAGCAAAGATGAACACCACCAACAGCAGCGTACACCTTTTCGGCGAGATGCTCTGCCACTGCATTGTGAAGCATGAAGCATGCTGGATGCAATGAAATTTAAATGGGTGGATCTCAACTAGAGTATAATATTTAAATTCGCTTCAGAATAAATTGTTGGCTAAAATATAAGCACTGAGAGCTGCTGGAAAACCTTTTTGAATTCAAATCGACTTCAAGAATTACACCCTTTTCAAAACTCATTCCTTCACATTTTCACCGCTGTTTTCCAGTGTCCGGGCCAAAATGTCTTCTAGGAGCAAATATGTGCCATCGTTCGTGTCCTGGTGCATCCTCCTCCACGATAAAGCGACGGAAAATTTTCGAAGGACATCTGAACCTTGGCGTGTTGTTATGGCGGCTGGCATTCGTTGTTGTCATAGGAGCTCGCGCCAAATATCGTCTATTACCGTGCAAGACAACCAACATTACCTGTTCCGCAGAATCGAGAGCTGTTTTTGAACAACAAAGTCATAATTTATTCCACCTGGTGGCATTTATCGAAGGTGCCGGTAGGGGTTGTCCGTATATCTTAGGTATTGCGGATGCTATTTAAGTTCAATCAATGCCAAATAGAGAAACGGGGGGCATAATGCTCCGCTTAGGAAACTTATCAATTTTATTCACCAATTGATCAAGTATAGTCACATATATTGGTCCGATTTCGTACTTCCCTACCAAAATCTTACTGAAATACGAATTTATTACTGAAAAATTGATTTTCCAAAACATATTCTCCAAAACTGCCTTCAGCAAAACATGGAGGCGAAATGACTCACTCTACGGGGCATAATGCCCTCCCATAACGATACTATTTTTACTAAACGTAATGAGATACTTATCTGTCTGTTTATTCTTAATGCAGGAAATGAACTTATGAGGTGCATTCAAACTACCTTTGTAGGTTTTTCACTTTTGACAACACTGTGGTTTGTCGTAATGTGTGTGCGTGTGTGTGTGTGTTTTGTTTGTTTTGTGTGTTTGACAAGGTTCGGGTAATCCTTATGGACTGACCTGAAACAGGGGCTTGGTCATCGTGCACTGTGTCAGAGTGTGGTCAGGGTTGACCTTTGAGAAAAGGGCAACTTTTGATCCCACTAAACCACCCCCCTCCCTACACGGGACGTCATCGAATTGAGTAGTCTCCGACATTAGATGTACCCTTCTTCTGACGGAGGATCAACCGCCTGTGGATCCTAACAGCGAACGACGGTGAACCATTTAGCTCCCACATACTGACGCAATCGACTCGAATAATCCCGACTATGAAACTAAAGATTGGACTCGGAAAAAATGCGAGACTTTTTATCGCGTGGGTAAAAATTAATGAAATTTTGGGTAATACTAGTTTAGAGTGTTATTTATGTGTGCAAAATTTTATCGCGATCTGTCAAGTAGTTTTCAAGATGCATTCGAAACAAAAAGAGCTACGCCAGCAAATCTTGGGCGCGGTGATCGATAATTCTGGTCAGTCGCACAGATGGATCGGCAAAAGGCTTGGAAACCACCATTCCACCGTGTCCCGCGTTGTGAAGATGTTCCAGGAGATAAAGACTGTCGATCGGCGTGCTGGAAGCGGCCGAAAACCTAAAACGGAATACCCAGAGAAGGTGCGGAAGATAAGGTAGTACTTTAAGAATAACCCGAACCTTTCCACCCGAGGCGTGGCCAATTCGTCGAAGTGGTTCGTCCAGCAGACCATGAACCGGGCTGGGCTACGTGTTTTTAAGGTCAGGAAGGCGCCAAACCGGACTGACAAGCAAAACACGGTGGCCAAATTGCGTTCGCGGAAGCTGTACCGTGAGTGGCTGGTCAAGCCAGGCTGTCTTGTCATGGACGACGAGACATATATCAAGGCAGACACCAAACAAATCCCCGGCCTCGAGTTTTTTGTCGGTACGTCCCGCATGGAGGTTCCGGAATAGTTCCGGAAGAGAAAGATGGACAAATCCGCGAAGACGTACTTGTTGTGGCAGGCGATTGGCGAGTGCAGACGGTACAGCAAGCCGTTCGTTACAACCGGCACCATAAACGGGCAGATTTATCGAGAGGAATGCTTGCAGAAGCGCTTGCTGCCCTTCCTCCGCTCTCACCGTGGTCCCACGCTGTTCTGGTCGGATCTCGATTCGTGCCATTACGACAAACTTGTAATGGATTGGTACGAAGCGAAGGGCGTTAATGTGGCCCCGAAGGAGGCAAACCCGCCAAATACACCAGAACTTCGTCCCATCGAAAAGTTTTGGGCGATAATGAAGAAGAAGTTGAAGAAAAGCGGAAAAACATTCAAAACCGATGAAGCTTTGAAGAAAACCTGGGAGAAGTTGTGTAAGGAAGATAGACAAAGCCTGGCCCAAGATCTCATGAGCAGTGTTAAGAGGAATGTACGAGCATTCAGCTTGGGGGAGGAATAAGTTAGTTACGCAAAAACATAGCTAATATATAGTTATTTAATCCCTGAAAATTTGAGAAGTATCCGATTTAAAATGAATTTTTGGTGATCATTTTTGTGTGTCTCATTTTTTCCGAGTCCAGTCTTAAGTCTAGATGTTCGTCACTTTGCAGACATTTGCGGAATCAGAACTTGTTTAGTGTTAAATACCAATCGGTCAAACTGTGCGAAAATTTTGACCAATTAACTGAATGATTTATAATAGCATTGTGAATCAATTGGACTTAACAATGACACGTAATAACCTAAGACATTACTATTTCTAGGCGCGAACTTAAGAAGATAGAACTAAGCGTAAATATATAGCCTACGATCGGGTTGACGTAATAAATAAATAAATCCACAATCATCGAATATCATTTCTTCGACTATATAAAATGAGTTAGCGTTACTTTTTGTGATACATACTCACCAAACGTCTTGTTAAACTGATCTGAGCAAGTGTATATAACTAGCTAATATCGCTTACAGCGAACATACTTATAAGTTATGATAAAAAATAACCCATCGTTGCATATAAGGTTGAGTCAGAATATCTCCTTTGTTTGAAAATGATTATTTTTATTGACCACTTTCTTTCTATTACTTACCACCATTTCGGTGCTTAATTCAGCTACTAAAATAAACACTTGCTCACCTCACTTCACTTAGATTCACCAGAAAATCACGTTCAATTTTTATTCCGATTCAGTCGTTAGTGCCGGAAAGTTAGAAACAATCAAAAGTATCCCGTATTTTGAAATACTGGTGAACGAACTCTTTTCCAACGGTTATCCGCGCCGCATTAATTAATCGCAAAAAACTGCTTAAGTAACAAGCTGCCAGTGCCACCCCGGTTCACAGCGACTCGACAGGTTGTGGATTTCGGAACCAACTGTCACAAATAATAGCAGTCAGCGGACACCATGCCACCAGGTCGTAGTGCAAAGAGCCAACTGACACAGCAGCTCCCCGCAAATTGGCGAGCACTTCCATTCGGTTCCGGTCTAGCAGGAACAGAACAAACTACTTCCACCTCGCTGTCGTTTGTCATGACCGGCCTAATGTATGGTCGCAGATAGAATACAGATAGAATACAGTTTCATTACCGTTTTCGAAAAATTTGTCTTTAATTTGAATCCCATTCTTTCGGAAATCCCAACTATACATAACCTATATCAAGCGATGCGATGGATGTCGTTGTGTTGCTCGAGCTTGACATCGCAAACCGTGTAAAAAATCTGAATCAGCTCAAAACGCATAAAAATCATGAATAGAGGTGGCTTACGACATGGATGCGTCAATTTAAACGGCCCGATGAGGTGTTCCTGTGCCTTTGTCAAGCCAGTTTAATTCATATGTTTCGGTGTACTTAATGTGGTAATGAAGCAAATATGCACAGGAATTTCCTTTAATGTCCCGTATGGGAACAGCAACCTATAGATTCTCGTTGTTGTATGAATGGATGAGTGTTTGGAGCATGGGAGATGTTGTCGCAGTGTGCAATTGTTCTGATTCGCGCGTGCCTTTAATTGCATTCAACCGTGACGCCCCACCGTATTTTACGTTTGTTTGGCAGCTAGTTGAACGGTTGATGCAACAGCCGTGCTTACCAGGTCTGCTGATTTGCCGTCAATTACAGCTCTAAGTCTGGAGAGAAGCATCAGTCTATGTGTGTTTAACCGTTTGGCGGTTAAACGATTGACATTCTAATGAAGAATGAAGAATTTGTTTGGTTAGATTGGTTGGTTTGTTTGTAATTATTGTTGAGATAAGTCTCAAGTTTTGCCCACTGTAGCTGATATGATCACCTCAGGAACGGAATATTTTAATTAGTTCTCAAAGCAAGCATGTTACTGCATCGGAGAGTGGTGAAAAAAGCACATCCTGTCATTCTCATCTATTATGCACCCTTTGCCTACCAACATTAACTATCTTCGATGAAAGTACAATCGACATGACCCCTTTTTCGGGCGGAGTACCCAGTTCATGTTCATTGACCTCGTTCGAGGTTTCCTGAACCGCGAAATGTTCTTGAAGTGCAATAGATTATGTCGCACGCCCTCAGAGTATACAGATTACCGACTGTAAACGGCTCCATAGATCTGATTGTCGATATTGCACAATGCTCTCCCCAGCTCACACAAAAATAATATAATACGCAGTATCAGTCAACATTGACGGATGAGACACGCGTGTTCATGCATATCGCGTGGCTGTTTTCTGAGCACTGCTTTTTTCCTGTTGTAAACCAGGAATTTCAACCTAATCCCATATCCGATGCAGAGACACAATTACCTGGAAGCGGATGGATATTCATTGGGATAGTTTGTATTGCAACAAAGCGAGCGAAAGCGTTATCAGAAGAGTCTTTTATTTTTAATAGAAGTGAAATTTGAACAATCACTATGAAAGCCACAATCATCTGAAAAATATAAACGTCTGTGGCAGAGACTGTGATTGCATGATTATCGTCCAGGTTGATTTTAACTCCAAACACAGAGAGAGGATTTTCCCAGTTCGTTCCGGTTAGGCTTGATTTTTGAATGAAAATTTAAAAAGATGACTGTGAAATTCAAATAAATCAGAACACAGAAAAAATGAGTCTAATATTGGTGTTGATCAATTCACTTTGGTTTTCTATAAAAATTCCATTCAACCCATCAATCGATGAGATCAAAAAGAAACAATACTGGTCGAGAAACGCCTTTCGATCTAATGCGCCCATTTAAAAAAAAGGATTATTTTCGATGGATGGTAAAAAGAATGGAAATAGATATTTTAACAAACCCAATTTTGAATTTTATTCATTCAGGGACTAAACTTCACATATCCTTCTACTCCTTGACGCCTTGCGGTGTCAACTCTATTTAAGTGATTAGACGCTTATTTACTGAGATAAACACATCTAAAGATTTCCGGAACCCACCTGATGGAAAGTTTAGATTACAACTTTTTTGGAACTATTCCCACAGGTAAAATAAAAGCTTGTAGGCATATGCGTCCGTTCCTTGTTCGCTTTTGTGATCAGATCATCTCGTCGAAATTATTTGAATATAATCTCCTCTTCAAATTGGCCCAGAACTTTTCATTTTGGGATGAGCTAGGGCACGTTGTGAGTGTTGGAATGCTTGAGCACCACCGGAATGTTCAATCGCTCCATTTCCTCCTGCACAGTGGTCAAAAGCTCATTTCAACGCTCTCAACTGATAGCTCCCTAAATAGTGGAGCTAGAGTGATGGCATCTTTGGCAAAGTTGATGGATATTTCAAGCTTCGCATTTTGACGGCCTGACTTTTGTGATCGATCCCCCTATTCCGTTTTGCAAGAACTACCCTCCAAAACACATTTTTCACTAAAACATTTATTTCAAAATTTTAGGGACATTATAATATTCTGAAAAGTTATTTGCAATATTATATTAGGGGTATTCCTAGAAAATGTCGTATTTGCAGACAACTTCATATCTATTGTTCTGACATGAATTTTGACATTGACAGCTATCACATCCGAAACTTCATTCTATTCTCTAGTTATTTCAGTGTAAGTTACGCATCATTAGTGAAAGTAAACAAGTTTTTGAAGCTGAAAAATGTCGAAATTCGAGCCATCAAAGCAGCATTTGCGGGAAATGCATCTCAAGCACGTGGATTGCTCTCCGAAACATACCCGGACTACAAAATCGACGTTCGAATGTGTCAACGTTGGTTTGCACGCTTTAAAAGTGGTGATTTTAGTCACTGAAGACAAGGAACGCCCCGGCCCGGTCAAAAAGTTTGAAGACGTCGAATTGGAAACTTTGCTCGACCAAGACCCCTCACAAACGCAAAAGAACTTGCAGCAGCATTGAGAGTTAACCAACCAGCCATTAGTAAGCGTTTGAAAGCATTTGGGAATGACTTCGAAAGGTCGGTCATTGGGTGCCATACGAATTGCGGCCGAGAGACGTTGAGCGCCGTTTTTTCACATGCGAAGAGCTGCTTAAACGGCACATACGGAAGGGTTTTTGGATCGAATTGTGACTGGTGACGAAAAGTGGATCCATTACGACAATCCAAAACGTAAGGCAACGTATGGATACCCCGGTCATGCCACAACATCGACGGCCAATCCCAATATTCATGGCCAGAAAATCATGCTGTGTATTTGGTGGGACCAGCTGGGTGTGGTCTACTATGAGCTGTTGCAACCAAAAGAAACCATCACGGGCGAAGTCTACCGGCGACAACTGATGCGTTTGAGCCGTGCATTGCGTGAAAATCGGCCGCAATACGCTAAAAAACACAACAAAGTCATTTTGCAACATGACAATGCTCGGCCACATGTTGCACAGCCGGTGAAAACATACTTGGAAACGCTCAAGTGGGATGTCCTACCCCACCCGCCATATAGTCCGGACATTGCGCCATCCGATTACCATCTCTTCCGATCGATGCAACATGGCCTGGCTGACCAGCACTTCCGTAATTATGACGAAGTCAAAAATGGATCGATTCGTGGATAGCCGCCAAACCAGCATCATTTTTCCGAGAGGGTATCCGTCAACTACCACAAAGATGGGAAAAAGTTATAGCTAGCGATGGCCAATACTTTGAACAATAAATGTATAACCATTTTTTCACAATAAAGCATCAAATTTGCAAAAAAAAGACATTTTCTAAGAATACACCTAATAATATAAAACATTCTAGAATAATTATACCCCGTGACTCGCATATTCATGAATGATAAAGACATTGTCCTAACTTTTCAACGTTGGGACGAAAAATAATGTCAATAATTCAATGTTGGGACAATAATGATAAATTGCAGGGCAGAAGAATCAAGATTGAAATGTTTCATAACATCCGATTGTAATTTACACGGAAGAATCAAAGTACTCAGAAATCGGTGTGTTCACCCACCTTGGAATTGAGTGGACTAACCCACAAGGTGGGTAAAAGCGTTTTACCCATAAGTGGGAACAACGTCTGTACGTCAAAGTGGATGTTTACTTTTCACCCATCTTCTTGAAGCCAGAGATATTTTTGGATTAGTTAAATGCTATATGGGTACATTAAAGTCGATTAAATATTATTTTCAAAACTTGTTCAGGAAAATCTTTAGAAATTAAGTAAGAATAAGCACATTGTATTTAATGATATTTTATAAAAACAATTATACATCGAGTAAAAATTAAACATTTATGTTCTACGCATTGATAAAAATCACTTTCCTTCTAGCCTTCGGAAATATTCGGCGACTAGTTTGTCACTTAGCACTCGCTTGAAACTGTAATCCCGAATTCAGAGCTGAAAATTATATTAAACACCAAAGCGAGGTGCAACGGTATAAGACTGGTACTTGTACGTCTAACTCTGAAGGATTTAAAAATTTTACGAAGAAAATTTTCACTCATTTAAGAGTTAAAAACACCCACCTTTGGATCTACATAAAGCTGTTTCAAGGTGGGTACTTTTTAACTCACATTGTGTTTTTTGGAATCATCCATCTTTTAACAGCTTTCATATTGCGAATTATCACTTTCGCTGATAATTCGCTGACGTAACGTAATTGTTTTGTGCACGCTACTAATGGCTACAAGCTTTTCACAATCTCAACGTATGCGATGGGAACGAATATACATTTGCATACTCTAGCTCAGTTCCGAGTGGCGAGATGGTCCAAGCTCTGCATGCTCCAGGAAGCTCCAGCAAAACAACACAGAGTTTGCAGTCGTCACTTCGTTACCAGCAAAACGTAACTAGCAAACCAGCAAAACTCAAAGAAACGGATCATGTCGATTGGAAACCAAGTCTGAATCTGCCTAGCGGAATGGACGCAGGAAAAACATTTAATAAACTGAAACCAGAATCAAAAATTGACCATGTTGACCAGTTGGCAGCAATAATCACTGATTCATTGAACTTTTCAATTGTTCATGAACCCATCATTAATGACAGTGGAATTGCTGAAGTCAATTATGTGACGGAATCTTCCCGATACGGTCCTTCCAATTTCAATGATAAATCATGGTATGTTCACTTTTTAAAACAACTATTTCTCATGCGATTTTCTAATAACTGATTTCATAACAGGATGTCATTCAACGAAGTTTCATTTAACAAAAATTGTGGAACCTCTTCGAAATACTTCGTGCTGATTTTATCACCGATACGTCAACTTCTAATCAGAATCAGAGTGTAGTAAAGAGGTACCATTTTATAACTCATTTGACCTAAATAACCATCATATTTTTTCTTTTTGATAGTGATTCTTCGACACTTGAATCAACATTCGACAGCACCAACAGCCAATATTCAGACGAAACGAATCATATGATTCACCATCAAGTGTTGCACAGTGAACAAATTTGCGCTGAAAAGGAGATTCGTAAACTGGCCGTTAAACATTCGAAGTTTGAAAAGAAAATGCTGCAGAAAAATCATCAAATAGAAGGTCTTCGTATTGAACTGAATGCAGCTCGAATCGAATGCCGCCCATGCATTTCGAATCTGGAAGCTGGCGACAAGCAACGATATTTTACTGGACTTAGACTGGACTGAGCAGTGGCGTAATTGTTCGGAAGCTGTTCGATGCCATAAAAAAAGATTTACCAGAATTCACAGATTTAATCAAGGAACAAGTTTCTGATGACCCTACGGAAGCTGCGCCTCAACGAACCGTTCTGTAGTTTTGGATATTTAGTTAAATTGCATCAGTTGACCATTTTTGAACGCTTTAAATGCATCAATGCTATGTATCCTTTTATGCGCAACTTGGTTGAATTTCCACCCTGAAGTGTATTGAAACAGCATACGCCCCAGGCTTTCCGCAAGAAGAACAAAGATTCTGTAACGGTCATAATCGACTGCTATGAAATTTTCATGGAAAATCCCAATTCAACTGCTATGGTAGCAAATGCTAATGTTTTCTCGTACTATAAAAGCATAATACGGTTAAGGTTCTTATGGGTATCAGTGCGTCGGGGAGCATAATATTTACATCTGAAGGATTTGGAGTTCGTACTTCCGATAATGAAATTGTGAACCAATCCGGTTTGCTTGACTTGCTTAAATTTATTATATTGGCAGACCGTGGTTTCTTAATAGAAGATCTGCTTGCTCCTATGAATGCTACGGTTTCATACCCAGCATTCAAAAAGAAAAACCATCAGCTGGAGCCAATGGATGTAGTACACTCAAAAGAGCTCTCATCTTTGAGAATACACGTGGAAAGGCTTATCGGTGTACTGCTACAAAAATTCTTAATACTTTCGGATACAATCCCGATTTCTCTACTCCAGCGTTGGAATAATGATTCCCCAGCAATTGACCAAATTATTTTAATTACATCCGCTCTTGTTAGACTATGTCCAAGTGTAGCAGTACCTTAATATCACTGATTTTATTTGACACTACAACTACTCTCGTATGCATTTACTCTGTAAACTTATTTGCTAACAGCTCTGGTACAATTACATTCTTGAAATAGAAAATCGCCTTACTTTTATTATAATTCCAAAATCTTCATGCTTCTTCATCTCGAAAATCAGCCACTGGTTTGGTGACCAAATGCAGAAATAACCCATACTAGCTTTACAAACATTGACTTGCATATTAGCCTGGTAGTAGGATGGTGGTGGGATTCAACATTGAGTCGAGCTCATTTCAACTCAACTGAAGAAAGTAGAGTTACACATTGACTGCGTGAAATTGTTTAATATTTGAGTAAATATGAGTTTGAGTGACATTAACCGTTATCTGCTATTTTTCTCAGTCTATGAGTAACTCCAGTTTTTGCTTTTCTAAGTCGAATTTAACAAAATCTTAAATCGATCTAAGTGGCCGTCTTCGTCTGAATTCTGCATCTCTGAATCATTCCCTCAAAACTATAGACACTGTATAAAGACCGGAAAACAACTTTCTTATGCAGCCAAAATGGACTGTCAACTTTTGATACACTTTAAAAGAGCAAGTATTGTGATCAAATATTGTTTTGCAAAAGCCAATTATGAACAAATAAAGGATTTTATACCTCCATATTCAGTAAAAGTAAGTATTTTCGGTGGCTTATTTCTTGCCGTTTGGATTACTAAAGATGAAAACAATTCTATCTCTACACAGTGCCGTGCATAGGACCACCATTTCAACGTGTATTCCACAGCACTATCTGTTACTGGACTATCTGTAACTGGATATATTTGTTATAATTAGCAATGGAGAACACAAATTATAGTAGTTTGTATTTACACTGCACAGCCTATGGCTTCCTAGAATCAGAAAATCTGCCGAAAGGCCGCAGAATGCAAGCCATTTCTGCCTTATATTATTTTTCTTTGGAAACCGGAAGAAACCCACAGAATTCAGTTCATATCGCGAGTTATTGCCACAATTTCGCTCCAAACAATTCATATTTTACACGGTACTTTTCACTTCGCGAACACATTAGGGTTGACCAACTGTTTGCGACACATCAAAAACTCTCATCCGAAATGTTACAATGTTTGAATTTGGGGAAGGAGATTCCCGAAGATCAAATCGCCTCTCGAGGTAAATAAAACGCACTAAAGGTGAAGAAGGTGGCTGTGAGGATGTCAAAACAGTTTCAAAAGTTGTAATTGTGTTTTTTCGACAACACAACGTTACAATATGAAATCAACCATGGTTATCGAATATTTTGGGAGTTCAACCGACAATATGATATAATCTGAGGTGTTCTAGGTCATCCAAACTGTTCTTGAGCTAAAAACTATAACTGTATCTCTTAATTTTTCGATTGTACAAAGTTGTGATATGTATTCAATCATGTACATTGAACCTTCTGAAAAGTCATAATATATTATGGGAAAATCTAGGTCATTCTTAATTACCCTTGCAGCTGAAAAAGCTACAGTTACAATTGGTCGGGGTTGAAATTTGTAACCAATAACCAATTCAAGTGACGCATCTCCATAACGGACCGAAACAAATTCGGTGAGAACTATATGGAACAGTTACGAAGAATGACGCATATGTCGCTTTATGCAATCTGGCAGAACCCCGACCAATCATAGATCCTAAGTTCTGAACTGCATAATAGTTTGGATGACGTAGAACCCTACCCGAAGATCCTGTGAGCATTGTCGAATACATACCATAAATTTGTGTAGCCTGAAAAGCTACAATTAAAACTTCAGATCTCAATTTTTGAGTTCTTGAACTGTTTGGCTGATATAGAACATCCCAGATCATTTCATAATATCTGCTGACCTTTCAGAAGACTCCAGATTAACATGGTTGAAAACATATCGTTACTTAGTATAGCCAAAAAGCTACAGGTACAATTATAGATCCTAAGTTCAGTACTCCAGGACAGGTTGGATGAGTTAGAACATCCCAGATTATCTCATAATGTAGGTTGCTCTTCCATAAGATTCAATGAACATAGTTGAATACATATCGTACACGATTAATTATACGATTGTAAATCCTAACTTTAAATATGATGACAAATATCCCTGTAATCTCATAGCGCTGGTCACATAAGATTCAAATTACTTTATTGATTATATATCGCTTTTTTGTATAGTTAAAAAAGCTTAGGATCTACAGTTGTTATTGTAGCTCTCTCAATAACTCAAAAACAGTTTTGATTACGTAAAATATCCCAGATTTTCTCAATTTGTTTGTTGACCTTCCGAAAGATTCAGTGATCATAATTGAACACATGTCGATACTTTGTATAGCCGAAAAAGCTATAGTTTCAACTATGGATCCTAAGTTCTGAAGTTGATCTTCCAAAAGACTAAACTTAACTGAACACGGTTGAAAAGATATTGTAACCATAGGTAATCGAAAAAGCTACAGTCTCAGCTGTAGTTACGACCCGAGTAAAGTCTAACATCATAAAGATAGCAGTTCGAAAACTTACTTTGATATCAACATCAAATAAAAATCACAATTTGATTTCACTTCACAATTGTAAATTTCGATATCAAATTTAGATTTCATCTTGCTGTAATCTAGCGTTCGCTTTTCTTTGAGAAAAGTAACATTGTTTTCATTGTCTTGACAACTTATCAAGTAGAATACTCATTTTGCTATCCACAGGAAAAAAAATGTACAGCAATTAGAAGTTCTCGGGGAACTTCTTCATGTTAGGGGTGGTCAGGCTCAAAACCAGGCTTAACGCATATATTTTTTATTTTTTCTTGATTGATTTTCAACAAACTTGACCTTATTTTCAACAAAATTACCGAAGATATTGTTCGTTTCTGTTCAGTGTGTGATTTTATACAGGCATTGTTGGCAAACCCACCGTGCAAGCGTTACGGGTTGAAAAGTGAGTCCCGGTTACGCCCTATACGTTTGCGCAGTCAAGCATAACGGCAGCTGTCATTTTGTCCGATCCGTCAGAGCAGCGGCGGCAAAGGAGAAATGTCAGAAGAACGAATCAAAAACAGTAATGAAAAGAAAGGAAAATAGAAACGAGTTGAAAAGAATTTTTAAACTATTGAAGAAAGAATTGAAGCTTAATCGTGATTTGCCACGAGGAAAAGTTAATTAAGCAGTTTAAAGGAAGGAAAGAAGTTTGTTAAGGAAGATTGTATTGCGGCGGTGAGGAAAATAATATTCAAAAATAAATGTGGAATGCATACTAGCAGCAGGATTCTAGATATACCCAACATGTGTAATCCATTATTTATTAGCAAATTCGTGAGGACACACGAGAACACCAAAATGTAAGTTTGTATAGTTTCTTCCCGAATTAAATCTTCAAAAATTTTGGTTTATCTACCTTGCTCGCCAAATCATACCATTTGGAAAAAGTTCGTCTAAATAAATGTTCGAAAATGTACATGCAAGTCTAAGAGTTTTCAATTTCCTATGAAGAATGCAGGGTTGATCTCGATTCACCCATCACTTCGATTGAGTGCGACATCCTTCAGTAAGATTATTTAAGATATAAGTACGATAGAACAAGACGCTTAATTGAGGCGGGTAAATCGATAGCTCCCTCCTGCATGCGCTGATTCAATTTTGATCATTCGGTTTTTTTCTTTCAGTGTAGGGGTTTACTTCCTTATGCGGAATCATAAACAACAACAAGCCTTAAATTCTTGGCTTATCAGTCACATTCGCACAGCACTTACTCCGTTCTACGCACAAATGGCAGCTCTTTATCCCGATAGTCTACGTAAGCCGTTACAAAAGGTTACCTCCTTATTTACTTGTAACAGATTTAAAAAAAATTGGTCAAAGTTTTATACTTTTTACCTCTTCCTGTGCAGAATTTACTGCAACGCGTCAAAGTTATTGAATCCAACTATACTTTCTATAACCAATAGGTTTCTATGTTTCTTCTTCGTTTGTTTTGTTTTGAGGGGGAAAATCTTCTGCTTTGTTCGTCTTCTTCGCTCATCCGCCGTCGCAGTTTGCTAAATTATTAACCTAACCACTTAAATAGCAAATTAAATTATTTTATCCTAATTTTGTCTCTGTTCTAGTATAAATTGATTTACCTCCTCATACGCCTACCGTACCATAGATCCTATAAATTAATGAGTGTGTGTGTTTTGTTTTCATTTTCTTCTTAGTAGATTGTTACTAATTATAATAAGTTGTTTTTTTTTTCTCAGGTAAATTTCTATTCAATTGTCACCCGAATCGAACGAATCGCGCTCGGTCCGCTCAGATGGGTGATCATCAGTTCATCCGCGCATCTCCATGGTGAAGTCTATCAACAACAAATTTTATAATTGCTCAGATCAGTAATTTCAAAACATTTTCTCAAAGCAACTTGCCTCTTTCCAATAATCGATACAACATTTTGCTGTTTTCCTTTGTGTTTTGTTGTAATACATTCAAGTTACAACTTATCAGAAGTCAGAGTGAAAGAATAACGGGTGTACCACTCGTCATAAGTATCGTACGTGTTTAGGTACAAAAGGTGGATATTCGACACACTGACTATACCTGACTTTCAGTGGGATGAGCTATTGAAAAATTTTCCGGTTTTTCGTCGTATTTTCGACGGCTGTACCACACTAAGGAGCAGGTTAGAGCAAATAGAATAAGCAGCATTTAATAGAAGAGTTTTCAAGTGGTGTAGTTTTCAAAAGGTACAGAAAAATGTATTCAATCAAAGTTGCTTAACATTATTTGCTCTTCAACTTTTGCGATAGATGTATGCCGTTATTTCTGCAAATGGATAAAATTAGAATTCCGAATTCTCTGAAAATAAGAACCACCCTAGTTTCATGTATGTATGTAAGGTAGCCACCATCCCTTCTAAGGCCTTGTCATGTATGCAGCTCCACTTAATAGCAAGATCAAATTGAGTTACCGGTTTGTATTCACAGTAACGCTATATGACGAGCCAAAAACGGTGGGGCGGACCCGAAAGTAGAGCAGAGACCGGAATTTTCGCCTACTCGAGAAGAGAAATGACCTTTTTCACCCGCTTGGAGAAACAAATGAGAATGCGAGAAGCGAGTGACTATTATACGCTCACAGTAGTTTTCGCGAGATAAGCAACGGCGATTTATAATTTTCGGAAAGCATGAGTAACTGATAAATCTAGGTTTTTTTTTTCAAAAGGGCGAATCTACAATTGAGAGATTCTCTCCGGGCTCGCTCTCTTCCATTCATTACAGCGCCATTATTAAACTTTCGAGGGATTCTTTAGTACAGATCGAAACACAACAGCATACTCTACAAATAGTAGAATTAAAAACGTAAAGGTGATTGGTTTATGAATGAAAGAGAGCGAGCCCAGAGAGAATCTCTCAATTGTAGATTCACCCTAATGAAAAAAAAACCCCTAGAAATCGTTTCTTTTTCAGTGAATGCTAGATGCCGATAATTATTTTTCACTTACTTTTTGACACCTAAAAATGCACCAGTCTGCATGCTTGTTTTATTCTGACATTATAATTCTATAATGATGGTGCATGGCGGTACCAGTGTGCACCGGCTTGGCCTTATTTTTTAGCTTTGCTCCTCGTAGACGATCTATACGATCTAGGTAGCATGTTTTCAGTGAAAAATGTGACATGATAAAATATTTTCGTTGAATTTTGGAGAGAGATATTTTCGCACATGCAAGAGAGAGGATAATGAATTATCGGCGAAAAAGTGAGAGATGAAAATGTGAACGGTTCGCTACTCATCGACAACCTGCTTGAGAGCAGGGCTGCCAGATATACAGATTTATCTGTATTATACAGGTTTTTTAACGTCAATACTGCCGTGATACAGGTTACAGGTTTGATACAGGTTATTAAACCATAATACAGACTAATAAAGATTTTCATTAATTGGAAATTTAAAAAATACCATAAGTTTATTTTGACTTCGTTTTTTTATGAGTGTAGACTGTATTGTGAATGAAGAAGCTAAGGCGTTAGCATAACTATTTGCTCAAACCATACTTTTTTCGGTGGGGTGAGACCAATACGACGATTTTGTCAACACTCCAATGGTGTTTCTTTTCGGTACCGGTTCGGTTTCCGCATTTTTGATTTGAACCTTGTTGCGCTCGGCCATCTACTCATTTCTCGCTAAAAGTCCTCTTAGAACATCAAAATTTCAACAACTCCAAAGCGTGCTGGAGATTATGCCCTTAAAAATGCTCCACCCACCAAATACGCGCTGGTTATCGTTGGAACAAGTCGTTAAACGTCTGTTGGATAGACTCGAAGTCCTGTAAGTTTACTTTAGTTTTGGTGACACCAGAATTGACGCACCTCAAGCTCAGAAAATAAAGCAGAAATATGATGTCCTTGATAACCCAGCCACGTATATCTACCTGGAATTTATGTTATTTGCACTTCCGAAAATCAACAATCTGAACCAATTGTTCCAATCGGAAAATCCACAAATTTACAAGCTGCACGAGGAATCAAACCGTCTTACTGTTGAAAACTGTTCTGGATTGTTTTATAAAACCTGAATACGTGAACAAAATCAAATTTCATGGTTCTATAGAAATAGAACCACACAGCTGTGTCGAACTAGATAATATGTACATGGGAACAAAAGTGCAAATGCTGATTGAGAAATACTTGGACGAAAAAAAGTGATGAACAAAGTTAATTCGTCGATATATCCGCTACTAAAGCATTTCCCTGAACTGTATGATCCCGAGGAACTCCAACTTATTGATAACGAATTTAGAGAAATTCAGAACATAACAGTCGAATGGAACCACAAAGAAATAGAGTCCTGAATTCTGGAGCGAAGTTTTGTCCACGCGTAGGATGGGAGGAGAGTGGGCGTTTTCCCTCCTGCGGTGAATCATTCCAATCTTACTATCCCTATCACACTCGTCAGCAGCGGTTGAGAGAATTTTTTCGACATACAATCTCAACAAAACGAAGGTTAGAAACAGCCTTAGCACAGCCTCAATGAAAGAAATCCTGGCGGCTAAAGAATACGTAAAGACCCACCAAACCCCCAAAGAAGTTGTCGAAGTTACAGCTGAGGCTAAGAAGCGATTTACCAAAAACATGTATAAAATGAATGAGAAATAAGATAGATGACAAAGGTACTTTTGAAAACAGAAACCTCTTTATTTAATTATACAATAAATAATATATATTTTAAATTTTACAGGAATTGCCATGTGATGCTTTAAAAGCTACCTAATCGTTTATATTCACTATATGCATTTTTTTTCACGCAAGCAATATTCTGTTTCACGGTATTCCACTCACTCGATGAAATCAATGAAAGGATTCAATTATCGTTATGTAAAACATTAACAACATTCTCCAAAAAACCAAGTATGGTGGTGAATCAACAAGGTTTTGAGAAGCACTATTTTTATAATCCAACAGTATAGAAGCGTTATGTATTATAATCCAACGAGTAAATTGTTTAAGTTCAAAACTGCATCTTGATTACTATGTATGAGTGTAAGTTAGTGTCAATCACACGTCTCTTTTTAAGTTAATAAAGTTATACTATTCAAAAACGTATATTAACCCCTAAAAAGAATAATATTATTCAAAGTTTCCATTTTTATTTCAATACAGACAAATACAGACTTTTTTATCAAGTAGATTCAGATATTTTATAAAAGTATCTGGCAGCCCTGCTTGAGAGAGAGCATGGTTTTCACCCAGCTGAGTGAGAGTTTCGATCTCTGAAGCAGAGATACTTACACGAAACCCGCGGGAACATAAGATTCTCCTTCCAACGATATGATCCAACAATATTCGACCCAATTCGCAGTACTTATTAAGCTTTCTATGGGATGGCTGGTTAAGAAGGGTGCGTCACTCTCACTGAAACTGTTGGAGTAGAATTCACAGCATCACAACGGAATCGGTAGGATAAGAAAATGATACAGTTTGTTCCCTCCTGGACGCCGGTTGTCATACCACTCCATTGTCCAATTCCAGCTTGAGTGATACCCTGATGCTCCCTCCCTTCCCAATATAATATAATATATTATATTAAATGTTATGTAGTAAAATATAAAAAAATGTGAATAAATATTATAATGATAAAAAATATAGTGAATGAATATATTAATGATACATAATATAGTGCGTGAATATACGAATGATAATAACAATTCCATTTATAAACCTGAAAGTTAAGACAATAGAGCTACGAGAAAAAAATTCAAACATATTTTACAATACTTGGAATATCCATGGATGATCTTAAATTATAGAGTATATAAAAGAATTGTTAACCAAATATTTCGAAGTGCTGTTCCGTTTCCATGCATCAAAAAACCTTTTGTAGAGAGTCTCACAGGTACTATAGCAATTCTTATAAAATGAATTTAAATGCAATAATATCATAGCATTTAATATCATAACATAAAATAATAAACTGACGCTATAATGTTAAATAATAATACGAGCAAGCCAGTAAACTATAGTAGAATATATATCCGTAACTTTGCTGGTCATCCACTCATCGAAAGAATTCCGCTGTTGCAGCTTCTATATAGAATTAATATCTATTAGGATTAGCATTTGTTCTCACAGTTATAGTCAAATAACCTTAGAAGCGTATTTATAATATATGTTTGACATCCACTGGTTTGTTACTGAAAATAAAAATAAGATATGTATTAATATCCTAATAGTCTTGGAAATGTGGAAAACAGCAAACAATAAGGCGATATAAATTTTATATGAGAATGAATAATGCCAAAAACGGAGATTAAATGAAATTACAAAAAAAAAATCCGGTAACTCTTATTGGTCTGGATCCATAAATGATTCTGTGAACTAGAAAATGAATGAATCCTAGAGGGTTTGAGCTGTTTAGTGGAATACCTGAACTAGAAATTAGAAGAAAAAATTAGTATTCTCCATTTAATTCCAACTACCTTTGCTTATCTTCGACAGATATACGTATTTCGTTTACAATGTGCAGACTTCTTCAGTGTCTCGTACTAAGTCGAGTTATTAGTACGAGACACTTAAGAAGTCTGCACATTGTAGACGAAATACGTATATCTGTCGAAGATAAGCAAAGGTAGTTGGAATTACATGGAGAATACTAATTGTTCTTCTAATTTCTAGTTAGAAAATGAATGATTATACATTATATAGTTCTGGTGAAGAAGGAAACATCTTTTTTTAGTAGAATTTTTCGCACATAATCCCTTCAATTTTTTTTTTATATATTTTTTTATTATTATTATTTTATTTTACATTATTTTTTTGTTTTTTTTTGTTTTTAAAGTTGAAAATTGCAAAGAAGCCGGCCAGTTCAGCGCAAGGAATAAGAACCACCCTAGTTTTCATTTACACAAAAAGAAGCGCATTATTATTAGAAACAACTTTGCTCCAAAACTTCAAACTTCGGCAAATGTATCTTTCCAGCTAAATTCGCATTCTGGACCACTGTGCATTGAAGCTAAGACGGATGTTTGTTAAAAATTCAGCTATACCCTTTGTTTAAATTTCAAACTTGCATTGAATCTCGCTGCCTATTGATATTTTCAAAACAAATTATAAAACCAAGCATTGAAAACTTCTTAACCAAATTACGAGCCCCCCTCATCGCTGAACAAGGGAGATAGTAACCTAGAGACATCAAAGATAATAACCCACAAGAAAGAAGCGCTGTACTTTACCTGCAAAATCACACAACTGCAGCATATTTCCGCTTTTGTTTTTCTCCCCTATAAACAACAACGACATCAATCCATTAGGCTGCTAGTGTACCGGCAGAAGTAAAATATCGGTAGTTATAATTGAATTTCCAGGCCCACCCAGCCAAACAGCTTTCCAACCAAGCTTCAAACGAACTGACGGCATCGATCACACGTAAGCAAAATCAACCGGATGTGACTGTGCTGTGTGCGAGGGGTTGGTGGGAGTGGGAGAGGTTGGCCGAGTGATACCACACCTGGCCACCTGTTTGAGAGGTTCGCGCCCGACACATTCCGGCTGAAATGCTGTTAGGGTTCGAGGTGTTCGTCACACGTGCTGCCATCTGTTGATTATCCATTGGGGCTTTTTTTTCATCAACTTACAGTCTCCTCTACCCATAGTTACACATGCACGTTCGAGCTCACTCATAGCTTTGCACTTTGGAATCAGGCAAGAACTCAATTCCGACTCAATTTTTCATCATCACAACCTATTGAATTAATTCGATTTCGTCGGAATAAAGGATTTTTAATTGAATCCTAAATTCAATTTTGTGATTGAGCAGCATCCTGGCGGTTATTGTTTGGATTGACGACATCCGTTTGCGAAAAAAGGACAAAAAGGTTAAATTATTTTATAACGCCCCCAAATGTTTTTCAACGTCCATTTGAATTTGCCTCCTCAGAGGCAATTTACTGCCAAAAAATTGTGGTTAGGTCTGGAAATTTCGAAAAACACTTCTAGGTGTATCGATGTCAACACCACCACTCAATGGTTGGACGCTTAATTGATAGATGTCATCCACGGAAGCGTGCCTGTGGGAGAGAAATGGTTTATTCTTTGTTTTCTGTTGGCTGTTTTGTTTTCCATAAATTCCACCCGTACTTTCCAATGAAAAAAAAAAAAAAAAATATGCTGATCCATCATCCAAAGGCACTCTCTGCAAAGCCATGATCCATTTCGATGATGGCGGTGGCAATTGTGGGAACACACATGAGAGTTGATGCTTGCTGGTTATTGCTGCTAGATTGGCCAACTGCTAAAACACACAAAAAGGGTTCACCGATCGGAGTCAATTTGATAAAGCGGCAGGCTCACTTTGTAGTTAATAGCCAACCTATTATAGGTCGTAATTGAATTATTGGCTGTCAGGTATCCCCCTCTTGCTTGCTTCTTTCATCCAGGATACACTCTTGGTTGATGTGAGAAGTGCAAATGGACGGAAGTTGTTGCAAACATGATTAACCGCGCTAAGGAACAAACAACAGAGCGTCTATGACGTTGAAGAAAATTGAACTGGATGTTGGAGATTCAATTTGCCCAACCAAGCGAGCTGACGAAGAGATCAGCAATCATACGCTAGAAAATGACAAAAAATTGGAAAACGTGGCGAACTAGTTGAAATGATACATCCTTTAGTATAATATTCATTTAAAATTATAAAACCGTAATTGACCACATATCGACAAGGTTGTTCACTTTGGCCTAACTGACAAACGTAAACAATGGCTTTTTCAGCGAATTTCTCTTCATTGAAAAGTCGCTTAATCAATCCACCACAATCATTTCGAAGAGGAAGAATTCACCTATTCGGATAGAATTCACGGCTAATATGGATAGCCTTTGTGTCACGAGCCATTGTTTACGTTTATCAGTTAGGCCCTAATGTAAAATATTTGTCAAAATTAGAAGTTTCAAGTGCTTTTAAAATTTTTGAATTCTTTTTTTTTCTTCCTATGCATTTTTCCTTCTATATGAAATATAATTATGGTGCATTCATGGAAATAGACGGAGAACATTTTTGGGTCCCCAAAAATGTTCAGAAGGTGAAGCTTATGCAAAATAATTAACGTTTGACTATAGACTGTTCCAGAAAGTATGAGCACACTTTCAAAATAACAAAAAAGTCATGTTTTTTTAGTTTTAATAATTTTATTTGGCAAATCAAAAAAATTAATCTTAGCCAAGAATCCTAACTTTTCCTCGAACATGCTCCATTAGCTTCTGCACAGTGGTACTTCCCGCCATTTTGACCACTTTTGACCAATCTTTTTTTAAATTTTTGGATGTGGTCCGCTGGTTTTATGAATTTTCGAAGCTTTGCTTTGGTTAAAGCCCAAAAAGTCTCGATTGGCCGTGCCTCCGGGCAGTTCGGCGGATTCGTGTCGGCACGAAACATACATTTTGACTTTTGTACCATTCTAAAGTGTCCTTTACATAATGACATGACGCCAAATCAGGCCAAAACACTACTTGACCTTCGTGATGCCTGATCATCGGCAATAATCGCTTCTGGAGACATTCCTCAAGGTATTTCTGAGTGTTCATCGTCTCCGTTGTGATGTACGGACTAGATGTTTTACCACACCCGCATATTCCCTGCCAAATCATAACTTTCTTACCAAATTGTTCGGTAAAAATTATCTTCTCCGTGTCGGGGATGTCTTTGTCTTCGCTTACAGTATAGAATTGTGGTTCGGGAAGCGTTTTGTAATCTAGTTTCACATACGTTTCATCGTCCATTATTATACACCCAGAATTTCTACACAATAACAAATCGTAGAGTTTGCGGGCCCGTGATTTCACGGACCCGGCCTGTTTTGGGTTCCTTTAGGGTTTTTCATGCTTTCGGTATGTTTTTAGCCCAAGCCTTTCTTTGGCACGCATGACGTTACTCGACGAGGTCCCTAGTTTTTTCGCAACATCCCGAACGGAAGTCGCTGGTTTTCGCTTGTAGGCATTTTCAAACGTTCACTGTTTTCTATATTTTCGAATTGCAGATCGTACCGCTCCGACGCTTACACCCTCTTCCTTGGCCAATTTTCTCAAGGAGAGTCCACTCACAGTGTACCATTTGTGCACGATACTTTTTATTTGTTCCGGAGTAAGACCACGCCTTTTGATACACAAAATTGAGCACTTTTTTGAGGCTATGTCATTCAGAAATGTGCAAACAAAAGGACGTAGTCAAAACAGGTTGAAATATTTCATTATATTCAAAGTGACCGTTAAAACAAGGGGTGCTAATACTTTCTGAAACAGTCGTTAAAGGGTGTTTCGATCAAAACTTGATCAACTCAAACTTGACGCATTTCCTTTCATCATGCATTAAAACATTTTGCTCAACCCTCATTTTGAAGATGTGTGCGAGTAGCATCATGCCTCTGTTTTGATTTTGAGATTCACACTTCAGTTTTCAAAATGTAATCGAAGGAAAAGAAGCAACGCATCCAAATTTTACACGTGCATGGCGAAAATTGAAACTACCTTCACGCAAAGTTGGCGAAATTGATGAATGTGGCTAAATCAACTGTTACCAACGTATAAAAAGTGTTCGGTGAACGTTTGTCGACAGCCAGGAAAGCTGGATCGAGAGAAAATCGAAAGCCGGAGGCCACAGCGATGACAAAAAGAGCTGCCCACTGTTTCATCCTCTCCGCCCGAGATGTCACAAAGAAGCTGTGAGTGGTGCCTTCAACGGTGGATAGAGCTAAAAAACGAGCTGGACTGTCGACTTACGAAAAAGTGGTGACTCCAAATCGCTACGATAAACAAAACACGTTGGCCAAAGCATGAAAGTTGTACACGAAGTTTGAGTGCGTTGCACAGGACGATGAAACTTACGTCAAGGCAGACTTTAAACAGCTTCCTGCACAGGAATTTTATGCGGCAGCCGGACGGGGATGATATTTTCAAGCACATTAAACTGTCAAAGTTCGCGAAGAAATATCTGGTGTGGCAGGCCTCCCAACAAGCCAGAGCTCCGCCTAAACGAACAATATTGGGCCATTGTCAAGAAGAACCTTCAGAAGACTCAAAAAGCTGTTGGGAGCGAGAAACAGCTTATGGCAGGTGTTAAACGAAAGACCCGGCAATTCGCATTTGGTAAAAAGGAAGCTTAGCTGAATATTTCTTCTGTATTCTGTATTAACTGAACTTGGAAAAGAAGAATTTGACTTATTAATAAAAACTTTGATCGACTCACACACATTACTGTTTGGACAAATTTTTACCGGAACACCCTTTATTGCCATGCACGAACAATGCTTAGGCTGCGGTAATACAAATTTTAATCAGCGTCAAAATGAAATTCATGAATTACGTTCGTACCATGAATTCCAAGATTACAAGATCGACATTTTTACCATTCTGCAATTGTAGTATGTAAGAGTTATGGAATAATGAGAATCATCTTAAACCTTACTATCATCCCAATTAGACACGTTATGGGGTACTGAAACAAGCATTCACAACAGAATGCTGCAGGCTAAATATGTGAGTTAAAGCACAGAGAACAGACATCAGAGCCATAATGTATTTTACAACAAAACTTGTGTAAGGATTGAAATTAAAATACGTTGAAACACTACTGCCATCTCTCGGGTTGTTGCTCCTTGCTATTTGATCACGGCAACCATGTTTGTTTCTGAAAAAACTGACACAGTTGATCAAAACAACGATAGATCGAGTTATGTGTGTCATCCGAGTATCAGGGACGCTCTCGAGTCCCTTCAAATCTCGGAAAGGGTTACGGCAAGGTGATGGATTGTCGTGTTTGTTGTTTAACATTGCACTGGAGGGTGTGATTCGAAGAGCTGGGATAGACACGAGTGGCACGATCTTCAGGAAGTCTGTCCAACTATTTGGCTTCGCCGACGACGTTGATATCGTAGCACGTTACTTTGAGACGATGGCGGAAACGTACATCAGACTTAAGGCTGAAGCTGGTAGGATTGGGCTTGTAATTAATGCGTTGAAAACAAAATACATGAAGGGAAGAGGCTCACGAGAAGACAATGTTAGCCTCCTAGCACGAGTTCAGATCAACGGTGATGAAATCGAGGTAGTCGACGAACTCGTGTATCTGGGTTCATTGGTGACCGCCAATAACGACACCAGCAGAGAAATAAAAAGGCGCATTATGGCTGGCAATCGTGCCCACTTTGGACTCCGAAGGACGCTAAGATCGAACAAAGTTCGCCGAACCACAAAGTTGACCATCTACAAGACAATAATTAGACCGGTAGTTCACTACGGTCATGGACATTGCTAGTGGAGGACCAACGCGCCCTTGGAGTCTTTGAACGGAAGGTGCTGCGTACCATCTACGGTGGAGTGCAGATGGAAGACGGAACGTGGAGGAGGCGAATGAACAACGGATTGCATCAGTTCCTGGGAGAACCTCCCATCGTACACATCGTAAAAATCGGTCGACTACGATGGGCTGGACATGTCGTAAGATTGTCAGACGACAGCCCTGTGTAAATGGTTCTCGAAAACGAACCGACGGGTACAAGAAGAAGATGCGCGCAACGAGCAAGGTGGATCGATCAAGTAGAAGGCGACTTGCGGACCCTCCGCAGACAGCGAGGCTGGCGTGTGACGGCCATGGACCGAATAGAATGGAGACAACTTCTGTCTACAGCAGAGGCCACGCCGGCCTTAGTCTGATTGGTAAGTTAAGGTAACCATGTTTGTTTATTGCTCGCACTTTACTGCTTTACGCACGACCAATGAACCTTACTCATATTTGAGTAATGCTGACTAAAAATTGAATAAGAGTTATTCCTCATTGGTTTAATACAAAAAAAATCGCTTTATGGAGCAAACTAGCGGATTATCTTGAAAATTGATCTTACTTTTTTTCTGGCTAGATAGAAATAGTTTAAATGAAAAAATGAGATATAATTTACTGATTGATTGAACAGTACCCAACCATGAACAAAATTCGTTGAGCGCACGCTGAAGCACAGAGGAATTGAAGTGTCAAAACTTTTCAGTAGATGACGAAAATTCAAAGTGAGTTCGAACTTTCCAGTGGAATACCAGTAACAAATTGCAGTTAATCAAGCAAAACGTTATCCATTTATCAATATCAGTTATGTTAATATGATATGTTTTAAGGCCGATTTCAATTGAGAGTAGTAATCGAGAGACGAATCTTGCGTATTTTGAGTCTCGTTTTGAATTGTTTGCATCAAAACTGGATGAAACATTCCCAGTGGAATTCACGGAGGGGTGAACTGTGGTTACATTTTCCGTGTGCATAGCACAAGTTGTAATCAATTACCTGAAATTAATATTTTCTTGAAAACAGATACATTTTCACCCACTTGTCGTATACATACCCATGATCTTCTTCCCCAACACATTTTGCAGGCTCAGTTAAAACGACGGATTCGTCTGCTTGGCGCTCATGTCTCACATGTGGGTTCGAAGTTATTTCCAGCCATTCCAAGAAATCCGAATCATTTTCAATGAACTTTATTTCTGGCAGATCGTATTGCAGTACAGCATTGCACTTAGCATCTAAATACGCTTTCAGAGGATTGTTGTTTCGATCGTTGCTCCAATGTCCACTGCCGTGGGGAATGCAACCGGACAAAAGCCTATTTACACACTTATTTAATTTTTATGAATCTCAGCATAATTATCAGTACTTACCCCACATCCGTTCTACCAGGAACTCAAAAATCTTCAGGAGAGAAGTGGTCGGAGCATATTTTTTTTACCGTGAAAGCTTGAACTCCCTGCAAGGACAAAATTTTCTGCAGTTCGGGCGACTCGCAGCAAGATACCTTGGCATCTGCGGCTGCATCTAAAATGATTTTTCAGGAGCATTAGAAGTGAATTCACAAAATTGAATGTGGTACTTACAAATCTGCAGCCTTGGGAAAACTGTAAAAAGATTTTCCCCGGGTAATACTTTGCCTATTTGCACACCAATAAAATTCACACTTACAGCCCATGTCGTTTCCGATAAATAATATTTTGCTAATGAAGTTTTTTGACATTTGGGCTACTAAGATGCGCGACGGTCGGTGATGTGAATAGGTGGCGATGGCAGCGCCACCACAGTTTCACCAGTTACAATGAGTATAAAATGGCAGTTAAATTTCTTATACACTTTTTGAATTTGACTTGTATGAAGTGCTAATCTCAAAATTAAAATAAAGGCATGATGCTGCACGCACACATCTTCAAAGTGAGGGGTGTGCATAATTTTGTAATGCACGAGCAAAGGAAATGCGTCAAGTTTAAGTTGACCAAATTTTGATCGAAACACCCTTTTCTAATGTCAAGAAGACTGAATTTGCGAATGCAAAAGTCATCATGACAGCCCAAGAATAGTTAACGTAGATGGGACCAAATATGGGTTCCATGAAAAAATGTTACAAACCAATTGTAAGCCAGTGCCGGTGGTGTAGCGTGACTGCTACTTAGCACCCAGGTGAATCTGGATTCAATCCCAGTCGAGGTTGGTGGTTTTTCTGAGGCTAAAAAATCTGGTCACGTCTTCCTTCGGAAGGGAAGTAAAGCCATTGGTCCCGGTTCATGTTTTGATGAGTGCGATATGTAGGGTCCAGATGGTGGAGTCGTCTTCCTGGCGTCAGTGGTTGTCACCACGTTGTGTAGAAATAGGCCGACGGAAAATAAACAAATAAAAAAAGTCAATTTTAAATCGATTGAATCCTATTGATTGTGATTGAATTTTAAGTTTCAGTTTGGAACACTTAGTAGTACACGACACTGAAGGAGTCTGCATCTTTGCGCTGAACTGTCAGCTTGACGTGCCGCAAGAACTTAGTAGGGATTCTCGGGCAAGACCCGAATCTAAGGATCAGTTCAATTGTGGTTATAGTTAATTAATTAATTAGTTATCCTACTGTAGTCATCTACACATTTTTACAGCATTTCAGCACGAGAACATAGCCTGGGCAATGTTGTCAACTTGACAACAGGGAAATGAGTGGCTGCGACTGTAGATAGTGGTCAAGCAGTGTATATATTCCATTTTCATTTAATTATTAATTTCAGCACGCTTTGCGACATCTTTGCATTTCAAAATACTTTTGCATATCAGAGTACACAGCAGCATGACAGTTTCATGCTTGCCATACTCAATTTGTTTTTCAACATTTCAGCTTAACATTTCATTGAAATTCTAATTCTGAACTACAATTACTATGCCATAAAAGGCCGGCATGTGTTTATAAGCAGTATAGGATTATATTTAAATATGTATATGTTTAGTGCTATTATGATAAGATATTCCATTTATTTCAAAAATCATTGAACCAAGCTCTTCTATCACTAAAGCTGCTTTCTTCGACCTATAGAATATTCTTTTGATTCTCCAAACAATAAAACGAATCAAATATCTTTTCATTGAAGTTTTATCTCTGTTGAAAAGACTGATCGACTCTGCTTTTTGGCTTTTCCAGAACTATTTAGATGTTAATATATATCCAATTTTTATTTTACAGTAACAAACCCGTTATGCTTTGTAAATTCTTTATAAGTCTTGTTCGCTACAAAATCTGGACATCCCTAAATACGCATATCTCTGAAAATACTTCACCAACGCGTGAAATATTTCACAAACTGATAAATGTATATCTGTTCACTGTGTAAAATTATTTTTTGGTGATACTAATGTTGCTGGTGATAATGTTGCTTGACTGTTACTGCTGCTACTGGTCCGTTGCTGTCAAAGTTCGTTACAAGAATGAATTGAACTAGCCCAGCTAGTTGGTATTAATAGCTAACGGCCTCCCATGTCAACGCGTTGCGTATGTTTTGTTTACTGCTACAAAGTGAGGAGATTTTCGCAAAGCTTACTATAAGTTTTATTTCGTTTCACGCTAAGTTGATTATACTCAAATCGGAAGATAAATTTATACTCTTAAAATCCTTCAAATGCTTTCACATTTCCTTTAAACATACTCTGTAGCTTGTAGTTGTAGTAACAAGCTTTAAGATCAAAGATGGCGAAAAGCGGCTGTGTGCGGTCGCAATGAAAATCTGGATCTGTCAGTAACAAAACTAGCTAAAAATGCTTGGTTTTCCGGCAAACACTGTCCATAACGTTCTTAAATCTTTCGATACACGTTTGACAACAGCCGGGAAGGCTAGAAGCGGAACACAAACGGATCTCAGGAACCACAAGAAAGACGCGAAGGCGAAGCAAATATTGCAGAAGAGACCAGATTTTTCGGTAGGTACTGTGGCTAGAGGAATAAAAATGTCCCCAACTTTCATGGATACTTCCCAGTCGTTGAAGGTGAAAACTGTATTCGTGATGAGGTTATTGATCTCTCGATCTGCAGTGACCTTTTGTCAGGAAAGACTGTGAACTAAAGACTGTATTCGATGAAATTTGGACACACAAAATATGTCACCAAAAATTTTCCTTGAGCCCGATTCTTTTCAAACTTTCTGGAAATAAAGTACTACTAAATGAATAAGTTTTGACATCAATGGTTTATTGAACCTCTTCTTCCAACCCAAATGCCCGCACCTTTGCCTTGACCCCTTTCATCAAATTTTGGGCAATGATAGGACCGACTTGCTTACTTACTTTTAACCACACTTTCTTTAGTTCTAGTTCATTTTCTATCAGTTTTGGAGTTTTAACGAGCTTTGCCCTCATGATTGCCCAAAATTTTTCAATTGGGCGAAGTTCCGGAGTGTTTGGAGAGTTGACGTTTTCTGGTACAAAAACTACATTATTATCTTTGTACCAGTCTAAGACGGGCCGGGCATAGTGGCAAGATGCCAAATCCGGCCAAAACAGTGTCGGGCCATCGTGAGATCTCAAGAAGGGCAGAAGTTGTTTTTGAAGGCATTCGTCCTTGTAGATTTGTCCGTTGACGGTCCCAGAGGTGATGAAGGGTTGACTCATTTTGCCACATCCAGATCGCTTGCCAGACAAGGAATTTTTTGGTGAATTTCGACAGTTCCTTCTTCCGTACACTCTCCGGAACGGCCAACTTAGAGATGGCGACGTAGTGTTCCTGTTCTGGCTTTTGTTTGGTGTCGGCTTTAATGTAGGTCTCATCGTCCATCACAATGCAGAACGGTTTTGTGAGCCACTCCCTGTACAGTTTTTTTCCACGAGTTTTGGCCACCGACTTCTGTTTATCGCTCCGGTTTGGTGCCTTCTGGACCTTGTGCACATGTAATCCAGAACGTTTCATTGTTTTTTGCACAAAACAAACTGAAACTTTCGGCTTTTTCGCAACATCCCAGATCTAAATGTTGGGATAACGCTTAAATTGGTTCAATGCCATGCTGGCCTTCTCCGGATTTGATGTGCCACGTTTTTTGCCACTACCATTTTTCCGCTTGGTTGTCTTACGGTCCTTGAACTTTTTGATCACATGCGATACGGTTGAATGTGCGATTCCGAGCTGTTTTCCGATCCATCGATGAGAAGCGTTTGGGTTTTCGAAGGGAGTGCCCAAAATTGTTGGCGCACTATTTCTTCATTCGAAGCCATCACTAAAATCACTCGACCGATTTTCACGAAACTCATTACACAATTGACACAACACAATGAAATACATTCAGTTAAAATTTCAATAAATTTTACCCACACGCTAAAAAGTTAAGAACAATTGCGTGTGTCCGAATTTTATCGAATACAGTCTTTAGCATGTTTCTGATGAAGAATCATTGTCAGATCACAAGCTTATTAGGTTTGATTATGAAGCCACATCATAAATTACAGAAAATTATAAAAACCCAAGAAAAACTAATTGGGATCTTTATCGTTTCTATTTAAAAATAAAAACGCTAATGCAATTGATGATACATCAATAAAAACTTGTTCACAATTAGAAAAAGCCTCTGATGAAGTCCTTTGTAAAATGATTTCATCATATCATGCTAGTTGTCCCGTTCAACATAGGTTATCCAGTAGGGATGTGCCTTGGTGGAACGACAAACTGGCAAACTGAAAAGGACTGGTGACGGGTCTGCGAAGAGATCAACAACGCTCCAACAGCTGCAAGGCTGCACAAAGTTCTTTCAAAAGATCATTCAAATGGTCTTGGCAGCCTTAAAGAACAGGATGGTAGTTTTACAGTCGATTGTTTCGAAACTTTGGAAGTTAAGATGAGAGCTGTATTTGCAACATCTGTATTTGCTGAAACACAGGACTTAGATGAGGTAGGACGCTTATGGTTAGCAGATGCTTATCTTAAGGCTTGTAGATTTTTCACGCCATCTAGAGTTGAATGGACACTGAGGTCTTTTCAACCTTTAAAATCCGCTGGGAGAGATGAAATTTTCTCAGCACTCAGCACAGAGCTAGTGTTACTCTAAGTTATATACCAAATGCTTGGAGAAAAGTTCGGGTTGTCTTTATTCCAAAAGTGGTAGAAAGAGATAAAACGACCCCTAAAACCTTTAGACCTATCAGTCATTCTTCTGTCCTATTAAAGACAATGGAAAAAATTGCGGACGACTTTATTAAGTCATCATGCTTCAACAGAGTCTCCCTTGAGCAAAAACCAATTTACCTACCAATCAGGAGAATCTACAATAACAGCGCTACAATCGCTAGTTAATAAAATCGAGAAATCGCTTCAAGCCTTTTCTTGATATTGGATGAGCTTTCGACAATGCATCCTATAGCTCAATGCGCTCCGCAATGGAAGCAAGGGGCCTGGATAACTGTATTATCGACTGGATTATGGCGCTGCTAAAATACCGAGAAATTTTTGCTGACCTTGGAGGTGCGCAACTAACTATTAGATCGATTAAGGGCTGTCCTCAAGGAGGAGTCCTATCGCCCTTATTGTGGTCCTTAGTAGTAGACGAACTCATTAAAAGACTAGCAGAGCTAGGGTACGAGATGATTGGTTTTGCTGACGATTAGCTATAATAATTCGTGGGAAGTTTGATGACACGATATCTAGTCGGTTACGGTAAAATGGTGTAGAAAAGATGGATTGAATGCAAACCCTTCTAAAACTATAATAACCTTGAGTTGTTGTACGACTTTCCTGGCCATTTTACTGTCCATTGGGTCACTTTTACGACCACTCCCTTCCTTCCTTTGGACACTCAGACGCTCCTTGAAGGTTCTTATTACACGAGACACAGTTGTATTTGCAATTCCAAGCCTTTTAGCAATCCACCTGTGGGACGCCCCTGGATTTTGATTGTGAGTGCACAAAATTTGCTCACGGACAATTTCTTGTTTCGACGACATGACTGGAACTACTGAATGTATAACTATGAAACTTGGCAGATGTAAATAATACACTATGGATAAGATCTACTCAAATTCCTAGGTTTTTTACTCATACGATTCAAAAGTTACAGAAGATTTTATGTGTGGCATTTTTATCGAATACACCCTTTATTGAATGTGTTAATATTTGTTCAACGAGGGAGTACAGATTTGCAGAGATCTGCATTTTTTCCGATAGTCAAGCATCTCTTAGTGCGTTCGAAGCTTTCACATGTAAATCTTAGCTAGTGTGGGAATGCATTCTTTCTTTAAGACAATTGCCAAGTGGCAACGAACTTACTTTATAATGGGTGCCCAGTTATTGTGGTATTGAAGGAAATGAAAAAGCTGACAGCCTAGCAAGAGAAGGTTCAGCATCAAATGTAATTGGTCCGAAACCATTTTGTGGAGTCCCAGAGTGTGCTCTGACGACTGAAATAAAAAATTGGGAAATGTCCATGGTAGAATCAAACTGGAACGCTACGGATACATGCAGACAAGCCAAGAGATTTATAATATCAAGTGCTGTAAAAGCCCGGATCTGACTAAATCACTTTATAAAAGAAGTCGAGCCTAACTGGTATCAGGGGCTATGTCAACCAATGTCCATCACACCTTAATTGTGACAGGATATTTGACTTGCACCAAATCAAATTTGGGTCATACCACAATAATCATAATGAATGGATGCTCTACAGAAAGAAAAAAAAGGTAAAAACTGTACTGAACCGTAATGATAAACAGCATGTGACGGCTGAAACCCGGGCTCGCAAGTTGTATCGCGTAAATTTGATGAAGTTTTCCTGCGTGATAATGGACGATGAAACTTATGTGCTGGAAGACTTTAAGCAGCTTGCCGGAATGTCTTATTATTCTGCCATGCAATGGAACGGCGTAGAAGAGCATCAGCAGAAAAGGCCAAGTTTCCCCAAAAACATTTTGTTCAGCAGGCAATATGCAGCGTGGTCGACCAAGCCAAAGTTTCATCACTACCGGAACGGTAAACAAGGAAACATACCGTGAAGAATGCCTAAATAAGAGCTTGTTACCATTCCTACGCAGCCATGACGCTTCCTCGCTATTCTGGCCTGATTTTGCATCTTCTCACTGCGCCAAAGATGTTTTGGAATGGTATAAAGCGAATGGAGTCCATGTTGCACCGAAAGATGCGAATCCACCCAACTGCCCTGAAATGCGACCTATCGAGCGGTATTGGGCTTTCGTGAAGAGAAAACTCTCTCAATATAAATAACAATCTACAATTAGATTTAAGATGACTAATAATGCACAATTAAATGAATGGAAAATGCATCTTGGACTGAACCAACAGCAAATTTGTTTTATTCCAAATTTAATCTGTCCAAATTTTGTCGCCAACAACCCTTATTATATTCTGTTACGCACATTACATACACTCATTCTAAAACAAAGGGTAAGGGGAGAATACAAGGTGCCAGACGAAGTGTGGGCTGGATTTGTGATTCATGGTCATCTTGTCCAAGTCGTGGATGACAATTATGCTTTCCTTGATGGAAATCGTCAGATCGAGATCAGCGAAGGTCTTATTATCTTCCAACAGTCGACAGTGAGTTTGCTAAACCTATTTTAAACAAACTACCAGACGTAAATCTTAATGTGTATTGCTTACTGTTCATTTCCTGTAATAAGAGCATTTTGTTGGAGGGAGATTCTCTATCATTTCCGTGGGTTTCGTGTGTGTGCTTCAGCTTACGGGTCTACACCACCGTTTTTGGCCCTTGATACAACGGAAAGCGAGGATTACATGTATTCACACTTTGATCTTGCCATTAGAAGGAACTGTACACCATGGAAAGTCCTGCACTGGTGGTGGTTTCCTATCATACCACATCACATCACAATGCTGAAGAAGTCTGCACGTTGTAGACGAAATACCCCTTTCTGCCAAGATAAGCAAGTAAGGTAGTTGGAATTAAATGGATGTTACCAAGCTTTCTTCTCATTTTTTAGTTACAGGTATTCCACTTAAAAAGCTCACACTTACAAAAAATTTTTTTTAATGTTTTTAACGAATTCTCTAGCGCCTAAATAATCAGTATCAAGTGACCCATATCTCTGAATGCATTCACTTGATATTGTCCATATGTCACGTGTTGATTATCCTCCGCTTCCTGTTGGATCATGCTAAATTGACTCATCAGCTAATCGTAAACACCCTCTTCGGTGGCAAGCGAGCAACAAACCCTAAACCACATAATTTCGTCAAAGCAGCTCTACGCAGCTCGTTCGATGGTACAACAAAAACAACAACGATGATATCTGGTAACTGAAATCAAAACCTCGAAAGCTTATCAATCGTTGGATAAACGCCCAGAGCCCGCAGCCACTTATCATTAATTTCATAGTACTTGTATGGCAAGACAATAAATTTTCTCCGTTTCATGGAGCGCCTCTCTGTGCCACTGGATATTTGTTTGTTGTATCGTCGGATATAGCATTTCCAGTTCCTCAGTCTTCGTTCGGATATCGTCGGGAACGTTTTGCTTTTTATCTTTCGGGTTACAATATTTCCATTTTTTTTTGGACCGTTAAACATTAAGCTGCCTAATCCGGTTTAAAGTGTCGCGATATGCCTATCGAAGGCGATCAGGAGCCCGCGGGGCCAATGGCGAGTTCACCGGTCATTCCAACAGTAGTCGTAGAGCCTGCAGAAGATACACCTGAACCACTGACATCCAATGGCCTCAATCTGTATCCTGTGTTGAGCATCGAGAATGAGAAACCTGCGGTAGGTGAAAGGGTGGATTAGTTTGAATAATTTATGACCAGTGATTGTGGGAATTCCCAGTGGAAATATGTTTGCTCAGATCGGAAAAACTGTTTTGTTTTTTTTATTAGTCACTGATTTGCCATACCTAAACGAAGCAAGAGTCCAAGAGACATTGAACACCTGTTCGGGTTTCCTCCTCTGTGTACTTCATCAAATGAGCGATGGGGCCAAATTAGTGATTGAAGTTCCGGTGCGATGAGCCGGATTTTAACGCTCGAATAGTTACTTTGCATTTAACATGTAGCAGCGATACACGATGGGCAAAGGTTGTCAGTTTCCCCGCAAAATCAAAGCGGAAATGCAACTGAAACGAGAGGGATCATTACTTCCAGTGGGGGACTGCTTTCAAAGGAGCTTCGTTTGCCGATAGGTCTTTTGCTCATTTGGATGAGCGATTATGATGTTATGGTTTTGTTGGTAATATTTTGAGTTGATAAACAATCGGACAATCATAAATTAAGGTAAATGTTTTTCTAAGGTTTTGGCTTCACTATCGAGCATTTTTTATCTAGTACTTAAAAGATTTGACGTACGTGTTTGATCAAATAGAACGCATATTTCTTCAAGCATAGTAAAAGAAAGCAGATAAGGAAGTCTCTGGGTTTTTATTTTCTTGACTGTGCGGTTTCATGACGAACATGAAGATCTCGAACCAGTAGATTGAACTGTTTACTTAAATCCATCCCAGCTATGAAATCTAAAGCTGGAGATCAGGAGTCTTGCACATTGAGACTTTATCTTTTTTGGTTCAAATCTTTGGACAGAAATTGATTCAATCTGCCTTAACTCTGAATTTTAAACAGAGAGACTATTCCACCGGAATCTTACCCACTTGAAAAAAAAAATCTTTTAAATTTAATCTGGTTAATTTTGCTGTAATAACAAGATTTTATCAAATTACAAGGATAAATCCGATTCGAAATTAGTTTTCAGCAAAACAGGATTTTTAAGAAGATTCAACCACGACTTTTGCTTCACTTTTTGTACGTACGATTTTGAGCAACTTTTCGATGAAAGATTGGGATTTTTCTTACTAATGGCTACCACCTTCTTGCCCAATTGCTGGAAGCATGCTTTTCGATTAGTTACTCTTCCAACCTTCCGATCCACAGTCAAGCGCTTGCCAAATGATTTGCAAATACAAAACACGGTACTTTTCGGTAGTTTTGGTACCGATGAATACGGATTTTTCTGTCGTTCGTACAAAATGCGTTCATGAACTTCCACTTGATTGACGCCATTTAACTGAATGTAAGAAGAATGTAAACATGTTGTACCAAGAAATAAAGTGGAGGGTTTCAGCTGTCATATAAGTGAAACGTTTCAGCGATCCGTGAAATATTTGCAAATCTACAAAGAAAGAAAAGTGTCTGAAATTTAACGTGGCCTTATTCGTCAAACACTGAATGTCATTGACTGTCTCACGGCTTCGTCGAAGTCACTGCTTGAATTGCCCAGTATTTTTCGATTGGTCAAAATTCCGAGCAATTCGGAAGGAGTATTCATTAGCTTGGAGACTAAATCGATCATGTGATATTTACTGGCTCTGTAGGAATTCTATCCCTCCCTGGCAAGGACGTTCTGCACCGTTTGAAAGTTGGCGTTGTACCTTCTAGCCACATCTCAGATTACAAGACCGGGGTTGGGTTTAACGAACCACACCACCTTGATGCGCAGCTGACGATCCCTGGTTCCAGATTTTTCGAAAGTCCGTTGATTCCTTTCCACACTCAGGGTTTCCTTGTAGGTTTTGAGTACTCGAAAAACTTTTGTTTTCGGCATCTTCAGTACTTTAACCAGCTTGGAATCGGACCACTCCTGATTTTCCAGGTGTTTTGCACAATATTTTTTCTTCTCTCGAGTTTCATTTGACGTTATTTCTGAACGCGATCGACTAAAGGGTGTTTCGATCAAAATTTGGTCGACTTAAATTTGACGTATTTCCTTTCATCGTGCATTAAAAAAAATTGCACACTCCTCATTTTGAAGATGTGTGCGTGACGCATTATGCCTCTTTTTTGATTTAGAGATTAGCACTTCAGTTATCAAAATGTCGTCGAAGGAAGAGCAGCATGGCATCCAAATTTTGTACGCGCATGGCGAAAATCTACACGACTCTCACGTCAAGTTAGCGAAATTGTTGAATGTGGCTAAATCTACTGTTACCAACGTATTAAAAGTGCTCGAAGCCGTTCGAAGCAACGTATTAAATGTGAAATCGAAAGCCGGAGGCCACAGCGACGACAAAATGAGTTGCCCGCTGTTTCGAGCGGAACCCCAACCTCTCCGTCCGAGATGTCGAAAAGAAGCTGAGAGTGGCACTTTCAACCCTGGATAGAGCTATAAAACGAGCTGGACTGTCGACTTACAAGAAAGTGGTGACTCCAAATCGCGACAATAAACAAAACACGTCGACCAAAGCACGATCGCGAAAGTTGTACACGAAGATGCTGACGAAGTTTGATTGCGTGGATGATGAAACTTACGTCAAGGCAGACTTTAAACAGTTTTCTCACAGAAATTTTATACGGCAACTGGACGGAAAAAGGTGGCAGATATTTTTCAAGCACATTAAACTGTCAAAGTTCGCGAAGAAATATCTGGTGTGGCAGGCCATCTGTACCAGTGGCTTGAAGAGCAACGTTTGCATTGCAACCGGAACCGTCATCCAGGAAATTTATCTGAGCGAGTGCCTACAAAAAAGTCTACTGTCTTTGCTGAAGCGACACAATTGTTCAGTTCTATTTTGGCCGGATTTGCCATCTTGCCATTACGGAAGAAAGGCCATGGAGTGGTATGCTGCATACAACGTTAAAGTAGTGCCCAAGGACAAGCACTCTTCCAACACGCCAGATCGACTCACACACATTACTATTTGATCAAATTTTGATCGCAACACCCTTTACTTTGATCAAACTTACACCAGTTGTTCAATATAAAAGTTTAAGCAAATCTATTCAAAGATTTTCGATTCCCAACACCACAAGCGTGCTGCGGCGTACAAGAGGTGCACTCATTTACTTTTAGTTAGCCTTTAAGACCTGTTCATAAACCACGTAGACTCATTTTTGAAAATCTCAAACACCCTCCTTCCCCTACCCCCTCTTTGACTTTTCTCCATACACTTTTTGAAATTTTGTGTGGAGCGTAGACTTTAGCCCCCCTTCTCCCAGAAAAGTGTACGTGGCTTATGAATAGCCCCGTAGCAGTTCTGCCTTTGAGCATAGGCAGGTGGGACACTCGTGGCTGTTGGAGGTATAACCGTTTGCTAACGTAGCCTTTGTCTGGGTACCTGGACACGCAGGTATACCTGGTAATGAGGCTGCTGATAAACTAGCAAATCAGGGTCGTTAGTACAGCTGTAATTGTAGCTTTCTGAACCAAACAAAATAACTATATGTATTTGACCAATTTTAGTGAGTCTTTTGAAAGGTAGACAGAACAAATAATACATTTTGCGATGTTCTAGGTCACCAAAACTGCCTTTGAGTTCAGAAGTTAGGATATACAGTCGTAACATTAGCTTAAAAACCTATCGTTATCAGATTATCTTGGGATATTCAAGTTCATATAAACTGACTTGTCTTCAGAACCTAAGATATACAGTAGTAACCGTAGCCTCTTGGGCTATACAAAGTTACGATAACTATTCAAACATATTCAATCAATATTCTGAATCGTCCACAGACATCATAGGATAACATTGTTAGTTTTACGTCCTTCAAAACATAACAGTAGCTATATAAAGTTAAGTTAGTTTGTTTGACATGAATATCCCAAGATTATCTCATAATGTTTGTTGGTCTCTCAGGGCATTCATTGAATATGTTTGAATATATATCATAATATTGTAAAGCGTAAGGCTTACTGCCAAGGGTGCGCAGCGGAATTAGATGTCAATCATATATTAGTGGGGTGCCCTGCTAGTGCACAATTGAGGGTTGAAACGGGAGTTATAGGCACATTACGTGAAGTATTGTATAACGACCTCAGTACAGAACTATCTGCACTGAAGTACCTAAAGGCGCTGGACTTATATGATAAAATATAAGCCAGCGAATAGAGGTCGAACTAAAGTAATTTTTATTTTTTTTATTTTTTATTAATGACACTTTACACCAGAAGGGTGCATTCGTGTCTTACGAACTTGTAATATTCACAACATGTATCAATCCACTTTAATGCATCCCGCCCTTTTCAACCCTTATTCATCTTATTTTCAACTTATCCTTCTGTTTCGTCGCTGGTTTGCTCCAAATTTTCCCGGTTCTTGCGATTGTTCTGCTTTTCTTGTCTCTGTTATTTTTCCTTAATTTTGATTTTTCTCCTTCCACTTTTCTTCTGCTGCTTCGCTTTTCTTCTTCTGCTTCGCTTTTCTTCTTCTGCTTCGCTTTTCTTCTTCAGTTGTGTTACGTTTCTTTCATTCATGTTGTCTTCTTCTATTTCACTTCTTTAATTTGGCTTCTTTCCAGTACATTTCTTCTTCCGTTGTGCCTCCTTCAATTTCATCTGTATTTCATTTTTTCCTCTGTCCGCTCCGGTTTCCTTCTTCCGTTGATTCCGAACGCTTCTATTCCTGCTTCAATTTTTCTTCTTTTGCTTATCTTCTTCCATTTCTTTTCTTCTGTTGCTCTACGTCTTCGACTTCTTGTGCTGCTGCTCTTCCGTTTCTTTCCATCGACTTCTGTTCGTTTACTTTGTCCGCTTCGCTTTTCTTCTTCTTCAGTTGTGTACCTCTTCTCTCATTCACGTTGTCCTCTATTATTTCACTTTTCTATTTCGCTTCTTCCGTTGCACCTCCTTTAATTTCCTCCATCCGCTTACGCTTCCGTTTCTCCTTCCGCTTTTCTTCTTCTGCTTATTTTCTTCCATTTATTTTCCATCTGTTTCTCAACGTCTTCAACTACCTGTGCGTCTGCTCTTCCGTTTCACTTCTTCGACTTCTTTTCGTCCACTTTTTCCGCTTCGCCTTACTTTTCCTCATTCACGTTGACTTCTTCTTTTTCAATTTTTCATTTTGCTTCTTTCCTCTGCATTACTTCGACATTCCGTTTTCTGGTTTCGTTACAGTTTGGAGAACAGTCTTTTTTCTTTTAGAAAATTCAGCATTTGTGTAATTTGCTCCTCTGTATTTCCCAGGGCGTCTCGTAGGCTGGTCCCGATGTTGTTTTGCTGCCCTTCGGTTTCAAATTTCCGGCATTCGAGAATTAATTGCCGGACATCCATCACCGTGCCACAACATTCACAATTGGGTGGCGGCTCCTTCTTTAACAGAAATGTGTGTGTTAGACGCGTGTGTCCGATCCTTAAATGTGTAAGGACACGCTGTTCAGCCGTGCTCCCGCGTTCCGTCCACCTGCTGGTATCTTCCTTAACTTCCCTCAGCTTTGACTCCCTAGTTTCATACCATTGGTTATCCCACCGATGACGTATCAAGTGTTTAGTTTCTCTCAGCGCATCTTCTTCTGGAATTGGTACATCGATGGCCTGTTCCCTCCTGGCTTCATTGGCTAGTCGATCGGCTTCGGAATTACCACTGATTCCGGCGTGCCCAGGAATCCAGCAGAATCGAATAGGTTTGTTCCGCGCTATTTTTTCCACTTCTTGGATCCATGGGTGCCGAGATTTTCCCGCCTCTAATGCCAGCCTCTAAAGGCAGCTATATGAATCCGATAGAACAACCAGCTCTTACTGGTTTTACTCTGGTTCGGGATCGTGACAGCCATCTTTATGGCGTATGCCTCCGCAGAGAAGACGCTGCATGCTTTTGGAAGACTGTAGGTACCAGCAATACCTCCGTTGAAAAATGCGGCCCCTACCGTATCTTCATCCTTAGAGCCATCGGTGTAGACAACAGTCGATTGATGGAAACGGGTGTTCAACAAATGTTGCACGATTGGGCGGACTTTCTCCGGAGGGTCACCGGCTCTTACGCATTTCTTTACCTCCCACACAATCGTAGGTTTTCGTGCGTGCCATACGCGATCACTCTGCCTCACAAGTTGACCGACAGCGGTGAGCGCTGTACCTGTCAACTCTTCGATGCGGTTCGAGGCTCGTTGAATCAAAGGAAGGGAGATGTTTCCACGATTCTTCACAGCTATTCGGATGGCTGTCCGCGCAACAGTTCGAACGGTAGGGTTCCCGCTTCGGCCATAATCGAAAGTATCGGACTGGTCACGAAAGCTCCTGACGCATACCGAACCATTGAGTTATACGGAGGAGCAAGAGTCTGCAAAGTTGCTGGCCCTCCTCGGCTCACCAAGCCTATACCGTAGGTCAGCTTTGCGGTTACTATGGCCGATCCCACTTGCAGCAACGATGTCCGATTACCACGCGAAAGCTTGGCACCAATCATCTTCAAAATCCGCAATCGAGACTCACACGATTTCTTCACCATCTGGCAGTCGGCGACTCGGTCGATGGTTATGTCCTGTCCAGGTTCCCGGCGTGCATTCGTACTGCAATAAAATATGTGCGACTTCGTTGCTGACAAAACGAATCCCACGCTCTTCGCCCATTTGTCAATGGCCTTGACGGCGGTCTGCAGCTTGCGATGGAGGTCTTCACTTTTTGCTCCTCGGACGAGAAGGATGTCGTCCGCGTACAACAATACATCGACTCCGCTCGGTACTACCCGAAAAATGGGTTGCATCGCGATAAGAAACAGCGTCACGGATAGGACCGAACCTTGTGGCACTCCATATTCCAACTCGTGTTCACCAGACATGTATCCTCCTACAGACACCTGGAATGTTCGTTCCGAAAGAAAGCTTCGCAACATGTTTATCATGCGACCACGTATCCGCCAAGTCTTCAACGTGCGCATAATACCATGTCGCCAAGTGGTATCGTATGCCTTCGCCAAATCTAAGGACGCTATCAGTGAGTGTTGACCTCCGTTTGGCAGAGATCTCTCCAGCTCTGCGAAGTAGGTTTCGGTACCTCGTCCTGCTCGAAACGCGTGGTGGCGTTTGTCAAGTCGCCCGCTTGACTCTAGCTCGGTGATCAGTCGTCGGTTTATGATTCGCTCAAACAGCTTCGCCATACAGCTGGTGAGCGAGATTGGTCGGAAAGCATCGGGTCCGGAATCGTGGCTGTTCGGCTTCGGAATGGGAACGACAACAGCATTCCGCCAGTTGGTAGGAAACTCACCACTGTGCCAAATTTTGTTCAGCAGTTCAAGGAACGTAACTTTTACAGACAAAGGAAGACGTTGAAGCAATGGATACCCTATCATGTCCGCACCTGTCGAAGCACCTCGCTCTTTGTCGAGAGCCCACAGAAGTTCATTCAGGGTAATGTCGATGTTGTACACATCATCAGTGTTGGGCGAAACATCTATGGACTCTCGTTCTGCTGCTGCCTTCACCATCTGGAACGATTGGGCGTAGCTGGAGGTCGCTGATCTCGCCCTGTAGCATTTTGCCAGTTCTTCCGCCGCTTCTTCGGGGTTGTCTGTAAAACCGTCCGTTCCCTTGAGTACCACCGTGCGCTGTCGTCTGTTGCCCCGCAGAGTATTCACCGTCTGCCATAGTTCGGTCGTCGTGCTGCTTGGGGAGATTGTCGCCACGAAGTTTTCCCACGATTGCTCCTTCGCTAAAGTAATGACTACTTACTACAGTCAAAGACCTCCAAGCGGTCTGTAAAGAGCGTCAATGGTGGTATATCGAACGGCTTGTTGGTTTCGAAGAGGGATTCAAGTGAAAAGAGCGGAAATATAGAATTAGAGAGAATGGGGAGTACGCTATTGTGCTCAGGTGCTTGCGGTCCTTATGCCGTCTCGGATAATCTAAAACGTCTACAGCAGACGTACAGTTTAAAGAGACGGTATAAAAATAAATCAAAATGAACCCCTTAGCAGTTCTGCCAAGAATTGTCTGCAGTGTCTGTTTGTTGGTTTCATCATGGCACATCAGAACATTCAGAGGACGCCATTGCATGTAGATTTAATGAATATTTCGTCGATAGTATTTGTTCAATCAATCAATCCATTGATTTAGTAGATGAGCCAGACGAAATAAAACAGCCGATTAATATTAACTGTAAAGGGTGATACGGTCAAAATTTGGTCAAGGGAAAACGCGTGTAAATCGGTGAAATTTAAAAAATCAAATTAAATTTCTTTTTCAAGTTCAATTAGTATAAAATTCAGGAAAAATATTCAGTTAGGCTTCCGCTTTTCCAAATCCGAATTGCCGGGCCTTACGCTTGACCCCTGCCATCAGATTTTGTACAGCCACCTTGTCCACCTTCTTCGCCGCAGAAAGCCAGTTTGCCTTGAACTGCTGCTCGTCCTTAGCAGTTTTTTTGGTCTTCTTTAGGTTCCGCTTGACAATAGCCCAGTATTTCTCAATTGGGCGGAGCTCTGGCGTGTTGGGAGGGTTCTTTGTCCTTGGGAACCACCTGCACGTTGTTGGCGGCGTACCACTCCATGGCCTTTTTACCGTAATGGCAAGATGCCAAATCCGGCCAAAACAGTACGGAACAACCGTGTTTCTTCAGGAAAGGCAGCAGACGTTTATTCAAACACTCTTTCACGTAAATTTCTTGGTTGACAGTCCCGGAAGCTATGAAAATGCTGCTTTTCATGCCACAGGTACAGATGGCTTGCCAAACCAGATATTTCTTTGCGAACTTTGACGGTTTCGTGTGCTTGAAAATATCTGCTACCTTTCCCTTCCTTTTGCCGTATAAAACTCCTGTCCCGGAAGCTGCTTGTAGTCGGCTTTGACGTAGGTTTCGTCGTCCATTACCACGCAGTCAAACTTCGTCAGCATCGTCGTGTACAGCCTCCGGGATCGCGCTTTGGCCGTCGTATTTTGTTTATCATCGCGATATGGAGTCACTACCTTCTTGTAAGTCGATAGTCCGGCTCGTTTTTGGCTCGATGCATGGTTGTAGACGATACACCCAGCTTATTTGCGGCATCTCGGAGAGATAGGTTAGGGTTTCGCTTGAAACTACCGGCAACTCTCTTTGTCGTCTCAGCGGCTTCCGGTTTTCGATTTCCCCCGATCCAGACTTCCTGGCTGTCGACAAACGTTCCCCAAACACTTTAATTACATTTGTAACGGTTGATTTGGCAACTTTTAGCGATTTTGCCAACTTTGCGTGCGAGTAGCTCGGATTTTCGCGATGCGCGAGCAAAATTTTGATACGCTGCTCTTCTTGCTTGGACGGCATTTTGACAACTGAAGAGTGAATTCCAAAATCAAAATAGGAGCAACATTCTACACATACACACCTTCAAAATGAGGGGTGTTCAGGTTTTTTAAATGCAAAATTGGAAGAAATACGTCAAGTTGATATTGACCAAATTTTGACCGTATCGCCCTTTAGTTTTGAAAGTTTTCACCCAATAACGTTAGAGGATCTTAAATCTATTTGCTTTTCTTTGAACAAAACGGCTGGAGTGGATAACGTTACAGCAAGAGTAGTACAAGATTGCTTTAATGTCATCGGAAACAACCTGCTGGACCTTATTAATGAATCGCTGTAAACTGGGCACGTGCCACAAGTTTGGAAAGAATCTTTAGTTATTCCCATTCAAAAAGTCGCTGGAACGATTAAAGCCGAAGAGTTTCGTCCTATTAACATGTTGCACACTTTAGAGAAAATGTTGGAACTTGTTGTATTTAAAAGGCCAGCTGTTAACGTATTTAAATAAAAATAATTTGATTGCACCGGAACAATCGGGATATTGCGAAGGTCATTCATGTGAAACAGCGTTAAATTTAGTTTTAGCAAAATGGAAAGAAAATGTAGAACGTAAAGATACGATTGTTGCTGTTTTTTTGGATCTGAAACGCGCTTTTGAAACGATTTCTCGGCCCTTGTTGTTAAAATCAATCAAGCGCTTTGGATTTTCGGGTTCTGCATACAGATGGTTCGAAAGCTATTTGTCTGACAGAACTCAACGGACGGCTTTTAATGATTCCGTGTCGAGCCCTGTGGAGAACGGCCTTGGCGTACCACAAGGGAGTGTATTAGGGCCCATTTTATTCATTCTATATATTAATGACATGCGACGAGTCTTGCGATTTTTTGATATTAATCTTTTTGCTGATGATACCGTGTTGTTCATTGCAGCTAAAGGCCTTGAGGAGGCCGTTTCACATTTGAATGCAGATTTACGTTCTCTAGGTAGATGGTTAAAGTACAAACAGTTGAAATTAAACATAAGTAAAACTACATTCATGGAAATTTCACGGAATCAAATTAACGAAGACGTCTCTGTTAAAATTGATGATAGATTAAAATTTGACTCTCACATTGACGATGTCATCAAGAAAATAGCCAAGATGTACTGTATTCTCTGCCGATTGAAAAACGATTTAACAATTGCTAGTAAAATACAATTGTATAAATCAATCATCTCTCCTCACATTGAATTTTGCCCTTTCATTTTGTTTTTAGCTAATCAAACACAAATATCGAGATTACAGCGTTTGCAAAATAAGATAATGCGGTTGATCTTGAGATGTAACAGGTTCACTTCCTCCACTTTTTTGTTAGATGCCCTTCAGTGGCTATCGGTGAAGCAGAGAGTTGTGTATTTGACAATGGTGTTCATTTTTAAGGTAATAAACGGTTTACTGCCTCGATATTTGTGTAATCGAATTGAAAGAGGAAGTGATATTCATAGATATAACACTAGAAACGCGGATGATGTTAGAACACCATATTTTTTGTACGGAGCTTCACAAAATTCGTTGTTTTTTAAAGGTATAAATGTTTTCAATTCGATGCCTATACACATCAAACGTGCAGCAACACTAACAGATTTTAAGAGACAATGTATTTCACACATCAAAGCTGTCTTTTGAACAGCTACTCTGGTAACTTTTTACTCTTGACTTATTTTGTATCTTGACGATGTTATTACAACGGATATTTTTGTATGGTTTATTGTTAAATGTTTTATATTTGTCATGGGGCACAAACAAATTATATTTTTCGCCTCGATGATGATGATGGATTTAAAGTTTTTATTTTGTTATTGTATTTGAAAGTAGTTTTTTTTTCTGTGTAGTCTTCAAAAGTTTGAGACTCGCGCGCGGTTCTACAGGTATTAAGGACTTCTTTTTGAATTTACGAAAAATATTGGATTTTGATGCTTGAAAAGATGCCATGAAATAGTAGTGGGTTGTCTGGCTGATTGTCGGGGAATTCTTTGTCAGTTCTGTTGTGGTTGAAAGTAAAAGTTTGACTAGGGCCGGTCCAGGATTTTTTCGGTTCGGAAATTTTCTCGATTTCCCTGTTTGGGGATATCCTTGGTCAGCCCAAAACTAAGGTGGCAGTTTCATTAGTGTTGGAACCTCATTGACTCTGTAGCGGGCAGAATCGGATATTGGCTTGTCTTTTGATAATGTCCTTATACAGGATTCTGTGATTTGAACTGTAATAGAATTTTCTGATCGCTGGGATTACTTGCGAACATTTGTGGTTGACATCAATAGCTTTTCACAATTATATCGCTGTAAATCAAATGAACAGTTTTGGAAGATGTTCATATCTGTAGATAAAATCAGTTTGTTTTTTATTTTGCATGACTGGTTGAATTGTCTAGCTTCTAGCTCAAACCTTTGTAGGGGTAAGTGGCGGGACCATCATCATCATCATCATTTACTTTGTCTTGGACGACATCGGCGTTGCATTGATTGAAGTCCTCTTCATTGTGAACTTGAACTTCGGGAAGGGATTCTGATAAAATTTCCTCTGTAATTTTAAAGAAATCGTCGCAAGAGATTGTTAGGGTATGGTTTTGTGGAAATACTTAGAACCGAAAAAGTTAATTTATCCACCTTTGTAAGATTTTCACCAAACATGCTCAATTGTTTGAAATTTTGTAGTGGATATTTATTCTGGGTTGCAATTCGCTGCAAAGCCGTTGATGTCATTTCCAAGTGCTTCTTAGTATTTTACGTTTTCATGCAGCTTGCCTCGGTTTCAAGAGTAATTAAAATTGCTGAGCTTAATATTTTCTTGTAAGTTTCGTTCATTTTGGCTGGACTATTCATTCGATTGAACCAAAACTTCAGATGAACTAAAATTTTGAAAAGAATTTTGGCAAATATTTTATTTCCCAAAACGCATGAAATAATCGTTATTTAAGTTATTGCGCATATTTCGGATATACATTAACAAAATAGTATTCTGTTCTTACTTAAACGTTCGACTTTATGTGAACTGTAGAGGGAAAATACAAAAAAAAATCTTCTCGATTTCGAAGAAATTTGCGAACTTTTCCCGGAATACTTTTTATTAACACATTGTTCTCATCCATCGTTTTGGCAATCTTATTCCACTTGTTTCTCAATTCATTTATGTTTTTGACGGAACTGCCATTCACCTTCAGCTTCCGCTTCATAATAGCCCGAAATCTCTCCATCGGTCTGAGCTGGGAACAGTTTTGTGCGTTGAGTTCTTTCGGTATAAACTGCATCCCGTTGGTTTCATACCACTGTAGCACTGTTTTGCTGTAATGACAGCTTGCAAGATCTGATGAATGGCAATATTCGTTTTTGGAGACATCTGAATTAAATTTCTTACCAGTGATGAAAACCTTGATCTTTCTACCGCAGCTACAGATGCCGTGGCAAATTATGTATATGTGTGCTAATTTATCTGCAAACACAAACTTGAATTTGGCAGGAACATCACCCCGAGCCGTAACCAAGTAAAATGTTTTTCCCGGTAGCTGTTTGAAATGAGGAGACAGCCATTGAATTTTGTCAACACCTGATCATACAGTTTTCTGGCACGGGTCCGCATTGTTCTGCTTTCGATCCTTATTTGGTTTTTCTACAGGCACGGTAAGGTATGTATCCGCAATAATCCGGACACCTCAAAACATGAATAAAACATAAATTTCGCATTATATTTCCGTCATAGTAATTTATTTCAGATTCGTGGGATGTGTTTCAACAATTCGTGACTACAAAACATTGTTATTCGGTAATTTGCATAAAATTTTCGAACTTTGCGCTTAACTCCGTCCATTAGGGTTTGTACAGACTCTTCAGAAATCGTAGAACCCATCTTTGTTCAAATTTGCTGGAAGTATATGATGTCTTTGATTCCTTGCTTCTTTCCAGAAAGCTTCCGCTTCATCAGAGCCCAATATCACTCGATTGGTCGTAGTTCTGGGTAATTTGGCGGGTTTGAGGTTTTTGGTACAATGTTCACTTGATTTGCTTGGTACCACTCCATCACAGTTTTAGCATAGTGGCATGATGCCAAATCGGGCCAGAACAAAGGTTTTTCTTTGTGACTTTTGATGAAGGGTAGCAATCGCTTCTGCAGAAACTTTTTCTGATAGATCTCCTTGTTGATTGTGCCTGAAGTGACGAAAGATTTACTCTTTTTGCCACATGTGCAAATTGCTTGCCACACAAGGCATTTTATCTTCGTTCTGAAATGCTCAGCTGTAGCATTTCTGGCCATAGCAGCATAAAAAACCAGCCCCCTGGAAGCTGCTTGAAGTCCTCCAGGACATAAGTTTCCTCTTCCATAACAACGCATGAAAACTTCGTCAAATATTCGCAGTACAAACGGCGAGCCAGCGATTTTGCTGCCAAGTTCTGTTTGTCGTTGCGATTTGGAACTGTTTTTACTTTATTCGACTTAAGTCCCAAACGTTGTTTTGATTTTTGGACAAAAACAGGCGACATCCCTATTTTACGAGCCACCGTTCGAATGGAGAGATTTGGGTTTTTCGTTAATAACCTTTTCACATTTCTGTCCATGACAGGATCAGCGCGTCCAATGATTTGAGCACATAGTGAACAGTGGTTTTAGGCAAATCCGATGTTTTTGCAAGGTCCCGTATTGACAAGTCAGGATTTGCCGTACGCCCGTAAAAAATTCGCTCGGGCACTTGTTTTTCTTTCATCGCCATCTTGAATATTAAACATGAAATGTAAACATCAACCATAGTTTTTTTTATAATAAACTCTCAGCTATACTACAGTGAATTTTTTCATTCCTACGTTCTATATTTCAAAAGTTACAATGATTTGAAGGTGTCCGGATTAATGTGGATACAGATTTTATGACTTGAAGCCTTCCCGGAAACGAATAAGTTGCACGGTTTTGCGTGCGGCGCGAAACTTTTTGGCCAAATCGCGGTCTGCGATGTTGGGGTTTGCCTTAATGTTCTTGATGGCTTTGTTCCGCAGTTGACGGTTGGCAGTACCCGCCCGACGCTTGCTTTGAGGCTTGCGATCCGACGACAAAGTTTCTCTGTACTTTTTCAAAACGTGCCACACAATATTTCGGGGGATATCCCAACACTTTAGCAAGTTGTGGCCCAGACCACGAAGTGTTTGCCAAATGATTGTGCCCCGGACTGCGAACTGCGCCGCGAAACAAAATCCTGATGTTGTTAGAGCATCCGTAGCGGTGCGCGCCTAAAATCGGGCGCAACTAAAAGCGCTAGCAAAATTGTGGTGCGACTATCGGAACGCATCAGGTGCTCATATGTAGCAACGCAATAGTGGCGCGAGAGAGGGTTGCTATTCGACTGCCAGTTGTCAAAAATCTCCAACTGTTTTGTTGTTTATTTTTGTTTAAGCAATCAGGATTAGTAAATTTGATTTAAAGAAAATTATTGCTTCATCAACTTTAAGTCAATTTAGCCGGCGTCGGTGTTGTAGTGGTAAGCGTGACTGCTACTTGGCACCCCAGTGGGTCTGGGTTCAATCCCAGTCGACGTCGGTAGTTTTTCTTAGGCGAAAACATATGGTCACGTCTTCCCTCGGAAGGGACGTAAAGCCGTTGGTCCCGGCTAATAGTCATGAGCCGATAGATACGGTCCAGGTGGTGGAGTCGTCTTCCTGGCGTCGGTGATTGTCCCCAAGTGAGGAAATAAGCCGACGAAAAAAAAAAAACTTAAAGTCAATTTGATTTAATAATAAGAATTTTATCAAAAGGGTCGTGCGATGACATTTTCATGATTTCTCCTGGATATATTTTTAGTTGGTATGAAAGAGAACTATTAGAGCCATCGCAATTGACTATGTTTATGACGATCACCGAATCTGTCAAACTGCTGATGGAGCACTAGTTTAGCAGCGATGTGTTACAGAACACGGTAACACGGTCGGTACTCTACGACCGGTGTGAGATTAACTGACAGCTCGTTGCGCTAGTATTTTTGTCGCCCAGATTGGTGCGCCCGATACGGATGCTCTTATAGTTATAGGGAACACATAAGATGTCATAGTTTACAAATCAGATCACTAGGGTCGCTGTAAGAATCAAAAATGTTTGTTCCAATACTAAATGGACGTCACCTTAGCGGTGACCTTCTGACGAGTAAGTTTTTTCGTTACAGGACTGGTGTGATACACTCCTTATTTTATATTGTGATTCCATGCAAATGAATAGACAGTAAAGATAACTCACAATTTAGTTCAGTTTTCCTGAATTTATACTTTAAACGTAATAAGTTATTAAAACTAATTGTTATTAAAACTAAATAAGAAAAAAATTGCCAATCGATTGAAGCAGACTGTTTGATAATATGCCATGCTCAAAATCATATCATTTTTCGTTACAACCTCTAGATTAGATTAACTTATTACTCCTCTATACTTTCCCGTAAACCGTAATCCAGGACAAAAAAACAGAGGCAAGAGAAACCTGTCTTCAGGTGCTACTGATCGTGCGTTAATCCTATGATTTTAACATGAAACGGTTCAAAATTTCCAATATTCACTGCCAAAATAATTGACTTCCACTCTCAAGAAGGGTTTTCAAAGCCACAAACATCGACTTTTCCCTCTATATTTGGCAAACAAGATCAATTTAAATAATTTTACGCCACATAACTTCCATTCCTTGTTTCAACTGTACACGACTCATTTCTGTTTCTGGATTCCGAATTATCTGAAGATAAAACTAAATCCCCCTCGGAAAGTGCCATCCGTCGCAAAAAGACGTCACCGAATACATTTGCTCGGGAGACTATCCGGGTTAATTCACCCTGCTTTAGACTAAATTTCTGTTATCTGTCATCTTTTCCAACAGCTCGTTCCTGCTGTTCCGGCAACAGAAACAACGGAACGCGATATGGCGGCCGGTGACGACAACTTCGACCCCACTCACACACCGATGACTTCGTTTCGGAAGCGGCCCATTTCGGTGATATCCAGCAACAGCAAGCCTCCAGTTATGCAACGGGCGGTTTCATATCAACCTTCAATCGGAGGTCACTCACATAGATCACATGGAACGGCGGCAGCCAGCGAGCACCTGATCCCTCCACCGTCGACTGAGAAGGAAAAGAGGAAGTTCACCCTCCGGTACTTGGCTGTTGTGACGGCAATAAGTTACACATTGTTCCTGATAGTGTTCGGGTTGATTGCGTTCATAACCGATGCAGTGGAGAACAATGCCCGCTACCCTTTGGCGGAAGTTTTCGGGCTGTACATGGTATCGGTTGGGATTGTGTACTTTGTGTTTTTGTACATCGACATTCGAGTTCATGTGCATAAGACTCACAAGGCCATTGAAGAGTTGGAACGAAGGCAGCGGAACTATGATGAGATGATGGCGAGAACTGCTACTCAGTTCAATAACGGTCCGTTGGCACTGAATCCCAATGCTCCTCAGAAGAATACAGCGCACGATTGGGAACTTCCCAAACTAGCATCGGTTCCGCATAATTATTGCTTTGTGAGCGGCCGGCATGGCGAGTTCATTTATCTCAAACTGGGTGCCACTTGGTTCTGCTTTGGATTATTGATTCATTCGGTTTTGCTGCTTTCGTATCAAGGAATTTTGATGAACAGCACAGACGGAAAGTGGGCTGCATGTGCATCGAATGTTACCATAGCGATGGAAGTTTTGTTTTTATGCTACTGTTTGTTTTTGGTTTTCTTCTTTTGGAAGTATGCTAATGTTGTGATCAACCACTACCGGGGATTGGCACGTTTTGGTTTGATGCATGCAATCGGAACTGCTCTGGCTTTCTGGATCTATACGATTGTTAGGGAAACTCACGTTGCAATTAGGATCAAGCAAATGTATGATGAAGAACAAGCGGAGGCCACGAGTGCTGATGGATTGGTGTTTTATTTTTGTCCGGGACCAGAAGAGCTGAATGCCATTTTAACGACATTTTCGCCATATCTCTATCCGTTCGTGATTGAGTTTAACATTCTGATCGTTGGTTTGCTGTACATGATCTATGCCAATATAAACCGTTGCCCAAAGAAGCTCTCCGTTAAGGGACACAGCGGACATGGACATGGCCATGGTAGCCAGAAAAGTGTGCATACCAATGATGACGACAGCGTGTGCTCGGATGTCCAGGATAATACCATAGATCACGATGTCGAGGTCAAGGGAAAAATGGTTGTTTACGGCGATTGTCATGCTTCAAGCCGAGGATTATTTCTTGGGCTGCTCTTGATCGTGGCTACAGTCGTTGTCATCATTTTGTTCCACATTGCTGCCAGAGATGAGTGAGTACTTGAGCGATTTGATTCAATAGCAAACTCATGCCTTTTTTTTCTTTCAGCGATTACCGCGCAACAGGGATTCTATTGGACTCCATATTTGAAGTAACCGTCTTAGGAATCATGACGGTCGCCGTTATTCTGGCATACTTCCAAACGTCCCAGCTGGATATCAACCAGCATCCAATTTCCCGCTTGGACGACGTGCTACTATTCATAGCAATTCCTGCCTTCTTCTCGGAAAGTCTTTTCAGTATGATTCCAGCCTTTGAGAACCAATCGATCCTCAACGGGTTCATCATCTTCACGCAGCTCCTGCAGATCCTGATACAAACCCCATGGATCATCGATACACTGCGACGTTGTTCAAATACACCAGAGCTAAGGAAGAGGAAACCGGGCAAAGAACTCGTCACCTTCCTCACAATTGCGAATGTGTCGCTCTGGATCTACTACACCTTTTCCGTTAAAACGGGAGACTTTGGCGATGAAAGGTAAGCTTGTTTATCATTGTCATGTGGTATTTTATTTCAAGTTGTCAATTAACCGCTAATTCCTAGATACGACTTCTACGGTTACGTTCTGTGGTCGATTTTGAATCATCTATCGCTGCCGCTGATAATGTTCTATCGGTTTCATGCATCCGTCTGTCTGGTGGACATTTGGCGACATTCGTACGAGCCTGGAGAGTTCGCTCACTGAAGAAGAGTAAGAATAAGCCGAAGAACACGACACGATATTAGATACTGGATTTCTGTCTGCTGGATCGGAGGAAACGTACGCAAGAACAGGAAGGCGATCTACGATGATAATCTAGATGTAGATAACAAACAACAGGCCGTTGCGAAAGGGAACGTACTGATACTGATAAATAAATTACGTTAGATACTAATTCATACGTAAACAGGAATGATAAATCAATATCACAGCGCCGTTTGGGAACGTTGAATGAGTTTAAACAAGAATTATGATGGGTTTGGCAGGTTGTTCAATTTAATCGAATGTGATTTACCACTTGATGGCTGTAGATTTGGGATTTGGGTCGATTTTGATGATTTCAAGTGCTTTGATAGCGCGGAGGTGTAGTTCAAGGTGGAAACACGTTAATATGGTTCAGATGATCGTCTTCATCTTCACCGTTGGAATTCGAAAGCTGTTTTTCTCGCTGATAATCAAATCTGTTAATAAAAGGTTATCGCCCCAGCTGGTTCTTTATATTTAGCTCCACCTTTTTGTTTACCTTTATCTCTCAGCAGGTTAAATCGTTTTCAACAGTTTGTTTCAAAATGTTTTCAGCACGATAACGCCGAAATATTGTGCACATTCGTCCCTAATAACGTCCCAATTTACCACGAGGCTATAATAGCATTGGTATATACAGGTGCGACAGAAAATTATGCAAAAATTTGTTCTATATCTTTCAAATCCCATTTTCCACTAATTCAAGCAATAATATCAACATTTTCGAGTGCAATTATCTTTATAAAGTCCTTTTAAACAATTTTATTCAATGCGTCCTCCATTTTTATTAATAACATCCTTGAGCCGACACCGGAAGCCAGAGCATGCCTTTCGGACGTAGTCCTCCGACATTGACTGCCATGTGCGTGTTATGGTTGACTTCAGGGTTTTCACACTAGGATGTGATGTTTTGCAGGCTTGTGCTTCAACATAAGCCCAAATCGAATAATCCAACGGATTAAGGGGGGCACAAATCCTTCGGACAAAACTTCATGTTATCGTTCAACCATTGTTGGATTCGATAGGACGTGTAACACGGTGCTCCATCCTGCCGTAGGACAACGTTTTAGTCCTCGGAGAAGTTGGCCTTCATCCAGGGAAGCACTTGGTCCTTTAAAATACCGATATACACTTCGGTATTGATTTTAACTCCAGCATCAATGAAAACAGGCGGCATTTTCAAACCGTTGGATGTCACCAAGCCAAACATCATGACACCAGCCGGATGTTTTGTTTGAAATTTAAATTTCACTTTTTTCCGGAACGTTCTCCATTTTCTGCTTGAAATGAACCGAACCGTGCGGCTGTTGGCCACAGAATCGGTGCTGAAAAGCTCTTCGTCGAAGAACAGGATTATCATTTTTTCCTTCTTCAACAAGGAAAGCAAACTCTTGGAACGAGTCACTCGTAGTTCCTTGACCCGATCCATAATCAAGTGGCGTTTCACTCTGGCTCTGGAAGATGCATGCAGGTCTTCTTTGATGATTCTCCGCATGGATTTCTCCGAAATATTGGCTTCCTTTGCAAGTTTTCTTATGGAACCCACCGGGTTGCGAGCAGTTTTTCCGCTTTCCGGCTTCCACTGCTCAGGACCACCCTGCAGGGACTTTTTATGCGGTAAACTGTTGCCAAATGGCACTCTATCACCTTGGCAATCACGTTCGGCTTCTTCTGGACGATCAACAAACTTGTGATCACTTCTTTCGCGAACATTTTGACGAAGTTGTAATAAAACAAATAGAATGTTTGGATGCTGCACTTGAAAGTAAACATGAACAAATACACTTTCGACAGAAATTAGTCATTAGCTACACGAAATAACCCTATACTCAAGTTTGAACAGTTTCGCATTATTTTTCTGCCACACCCTGTGGGGCATATGCATTACATTTAGTGCATCATTGAAGTTGTATTAAAGCTAAAAAGGACCCCACTAAGATTGAACTAATGCTATATCTTTTGTAATGCCATAAGACATCGCCAAAGTAACTTTATTGCATCAGTAATCCATCACTACATTCTTAAAGCTAATCTAAAGCTTCATAACTTGACAACCGTTGAATTGATGCAATCCCCCAATACCGATGTTGATTTTGGGTTGAATAAGTGCAATAATATAATGCTTGTGGTTACTTGGGGTAAATCACAAAAAAAACCCTCAAATGTTGTACCAAATAACACCTACAACAGTGAAACAATTTCAAATTTGTATTTTCATATTGATTGTTGGTACAATTATTGGAGCAATAAAAATATCAACAAAACCAGTCTTTAATCGATCCCAAATTATGTGATGACAATTTCTTTCTCAAAAATTTCGAAACCAAACATCTTATTTACAAAAAAAAAGTAACCACAAGCATATACAAGCATATTTGAATCAACTTGAAATGTATGATTGTCACAATCATGCACATGGGTTATCACAAAAAAATCCAAAAATATTGTTGATTTTAGATGAAAATCATTGATTGAATTATACTTTTCTCTCCGTGTATACGCAACAAACATAATTGATGAAAGTTGGTCGATTAACGTATTTGGCCAAACAATTTTGAGTCAAATATTTGCTAAAAATAATCAAAGTGTGATAGTGTGGACAAACAACTTTACAAACAGCATTATTTGGCAAAGCTTTATGAGACAAATATTTGGCGTATTGTCGAACAGTGTGATGTTAGCTTAAGTGAGAAAGCCAATCAGGAAGTTCAGTGCGAATAACACGTTTGATGATAAACCGAAATCGGATCGAAAAGATGGTCTTGATAACCCTATTTTAGATAAGCGTATAAAGAAGGCATTCGAAGTTCCAGAAAAAGATGTGGCCAAACAAGTTGGCACTTCGACGAGACAGACAGACAGACAGACAGACAGACAGACGGTGTTCCCGAATAAGCGAGTGCTCACACCAACATCGAACAGCAGCAATGCTCAAGAGTCCAGCGTTGTCGAGATGAGACGAAAATTGAACGAGCTCTATGAGTTTGTCAAAGACAAACACAACGTGCACCTGAAGATTTAGCAACTGGTGACGAGCATCAAGTCTGCCGTTTAATTCGCGGAATGTGACCATAAGACGCTTAAGCTGAGATCGGAAACTGCCGAGAAGTCTCTGACGGAAGGCTCATAAAGAGCTACGGCTGAACATCTAGAGACACCGAAGAGCCACCGGAATACTCGCCCAGTGAAAAGGGGCAGGGACACGATCGGAGAAGAGGAAGTCCCGAAAAAACAGAAGATAGAACAGGAGCGCGCCATCAATCGGAAAACCAGCAGGCGAAGAAGAAGAAGCGAAAAGAGAAGAAAGGAAGGAAGAAGGAACAGAAGAAGAAAGAACACTGTCGACCTCCAAGGGAGATGAAAAAGGCGATGCGCTGATCGGCGAAGCAAACGACAAGACATCGTACGCTGCTCTTCTTAGGAGAGTGAGGGAAGACCCAAAGTTGAAGGAGTTGGGCGAGAACGTGGTGAAAACCAGACGCACCCAAAAAGGAGAGTTGCTGTTCGAGCTCAAGAAGGATCTTTCGGTTGAGAGCTCAGAGTACGGGGGAATCCTTGTGAAATTCTTGGGCAGCGATGCAACCATGAGAGCTCTTTCAGTGCAGTGGTCAAGGTCACGGATCTGGACCAAATTACGACTGAAAAAGAGCTGAGGAATGCATTGACCGAGAAGTGCAACCTGGAAGTACCGGTGAGAATCTGAAAAAAGAAAGGGGTTTTAGTCACCCAGACGGTGGCAATCCGGCTGCCTGCAGAGCCTGCCAACAAGCTGGCGGAAACAGGCAAGATCAAAGTCGGATGATCGGTGTGCTCGCAGCGACTGGCTCCCCGCGTCACCAAGCAAATGGAGAGTTGTTTCCCACCGAGTTTGGAGTTTGGCCACCAGGAGTTTGGTCAGCAGTCCAGAAACTGCAAGGGTCCAGACAGGTCCAAAAAGTGCTGGAAATGCGTCGAAAACAGGCACGTTGCTCGAGACTGCACGAAGCAACCCAGGTGCAAGCCGAAAGATGGAATCGACAATACAAAGGGGGGTGATAAATGACCGGCCTAAAAAAGGCAAAGGCAGGCCAACAATGATGCAGATAACGCAAGTTAATCTGAATCATTACGACACCGCACAGCAACTGTTGTGGCAGTCGACAACAGAGACGAAGTGTGGTGTTGCGATTATTGCAGAGCCGTATCGGGTGTCCCCCGAAAACGGCAATTGGGTGGCGGACAGAGCCCAGATAGCGACAATACAGGTCATGGGTAGATGCCTTATCCAAAAAGTGCTCGGCCCATACGACGGTTTCGTGGTAATCAAAATCAATGGAATCTGCGTGTGCAGCTGTTATGCGCCTCCAAGGTGGACGGACGAAGAGTATAACAGGATGTTGGATGCACTCACTGACACGCTGGTCGGACGAAAGCCGGTGGTCATTGGAGGTGATTTCAACGCTTGGGCCGTGGAGTGGAAAATACAGAAATTATCGTTGTTGCCGAAACCAGGAAAGCCTCCGGGGGATCCAACTTTGTATAGGCCAATATACCTGTTCGATACGCTCGGGACACTCTTGAAGAGGATCATCCTCAATAGGGTGACGAAATTTATCGAAAGCGAGCACGGGTTATCGAAGATGCAATTCGGTTTTCGGAAAGGAAACTCGACGGTGGATGCTATTCGGACAGTGATCGAGACAGCCGCCAAGGCACCCAAACAGAAGCGGAGAGTTGATCGATATTGCGGTATTGTAACAATCGACGTTTAGACCACCTTCAATAGTGACAGCTGGGTGGCTTTTGCCGAAGCGCTTCACAGAATGAGGGTCCCTGATTACCTTTGCAAAATTCTGAAGAGCTACTTTCAGAACCGGGTGCTGATCTACGAGACCTCCGTGGGGCGGAAATCGGTGAACATCACGGCGGGAGTTCCGCAAGGTTCCATCCTTGGCCCAAAACTTTGGAACGGGATGTACAACGGTGTGCTGACGCTGAAGCTTCCCAAAGGCGTAGTGATCGTGGGCTTTGCAGACGACAAAGTATTATCATTGGAAGGCGAAACACTGGAAGAAGTGGAAATGCTGACCGAAGCAATCGGTATAATTGAAAACTGGATGCAGGGGGCAAAGCTGCAGATAGCCCACCACAAAACGGAAGTGCTGATAGTCAGCAACTGCAAACCGGTACAACGAATCGTCGCAGAAATAGTCTTCGGAGTGCTTGTCGTAGCCTCAAAGCGAGTGCTGAAGTATTTAGGTTTGATGATAGACGACCAGCTAAATTTCAACAGCCACGTAGATTATACCTGCGGGAAGGTGATGAAGGACATCAATGTGGTAGCCAGAATCATGCCGAGTAGCTACTGACCTAGAAGTAGTAAGCGGCGTCTAGTGGTTAGTGTATCATTATCGTTACTAATATACGAAGGCCCAGCGCGAGCGGAGCTCGAACGCTGGTGAGATTAGGACACAGTGGGAGAACTGTCTAAAGACGCACCTGCTCATCCCGGATTTGTCTATCTGGATGAAGAGGAAGCACGGAGAGGTTCTACTTCTACAATACGCAGTTTCTGTCTGGCCGTGGTTGCTTCTGGCAATACTTGCATCGATTCAGACACGCAGCGTCACCGTTCTGTCTGCAGTGCGCAGACGTCCAAGAGACACCGGAGCACAACATTCTACAGCGAAAACGGCGGGAGAATCAAGAAGCGAGTGGTTGAGTGTAGTACCGGATTGTCATTCTCCGGTGATGTTCCAACGTCATTGTATGGTAGATCCACAGTATTTGAGAACTGGAGTCGATTGCGTCAATATGTGAAAGCTAAATGGCTCACTGTCGTTCGATTCCGGGATCCACAGGCGAGTAATGCTCCGTCAGAGTAGGGCAGGTCCACCGTCATGGACTACTCATCTCGATAACGTTGATGATGGGAGTTGAATGGCTGAACCAAATAAGGCGAGAGCAAAATGGCTGTGGCAAGGAGTAGGAGCTAAATGGTTCTATTGCATAGTGGTCAAAAAGTCGATTTTAACGCTCTCGGCTTTGGTGGCAAAGTTAAAATTCCTTATTTTCACTGCATGACTTTGGTGATCAATCCCCCTTAAAGTGAGATAAAAATTCAACATATTTAGGATTTTGAGATAGAGTTTTCATGTCTTAAGCATAGTTGTAAAAAATACAAATAACTTTGCTGAAGAAATATTAATCGTATATTTTACCCAATTGAAGATAGAGAGAGTTTTATAAGAACTAACTACTAAAACAGATTTTTCAACGCAACTTTTTTTTTTATTTTAAGAGTCATATAATGTTCTGCAAAGTTATTTGCTATATTAAAATACAAAACTTTTTAGAACAAACTATACCTGCATCATTTCAATGGGACACGTTATTGTACTTTTTTTTTTCGTTTTTTTCGTCGTATTTTCAACGGCTGTACCACAGCAGATAAACTAAGATGAATTTAATAGTAAATTAAAAGAGATGATTCGTTTTTTTGTCCACGATCGTCTACTGCGAAGTTGTGCTCAAAACAAACATCGACAGTTTTACTATATATCATGATTCAAACAGTATGAAAATTGCGTAGTCGTGGTAACTGTCGTGAATGACCGAAGTTTTCAGCTTCGATAATGTTACTTCACTGTTGCTGCTGCTACTGATCCGTTGCTTTCAAAGTTCGTTACAAGAATGAACTGAATCTACTACTACTAAAATGTATCTTTATATCTTGTTTTAATTTTTACATTTGATTTAATATTTCAATTGTTTAGCCAGAGGGGCTCTTCATCTTTATTACATAGTTGCATATTTTTAATTATTATTTTGTTGTTTTACATGTCATATGTTTTCCCGTCTTGGGAATGTATTCAAATTGAAAGAATTTGATAACCTACCTAACTATGAACTGAATTTGCACAGCTACCTGGTATTTATAGCTAACGGCCTCCCATGCCAATGCGTTTCGTTGGTTTTGTTAACTCTTACAAAGTGAGGGGATCTTCGCATAGCTTACTACATACTTGTTTTATTTCGTTTCACACTAAGTTGATTATACTCAAATCGAATGATTATACCGAAATCAAAAGGTATATTCACACTCTTCAAATCGCTCAAAACATTTAACGTTTCATTCACATATACTCTGTATACTACAGTAAACATATCTCCAAGCTCATTATTTCCAGATAAATTTTGCATTTTGTTTTTGTGAATACTTGAATTTATTTCATGTCACTATAATGGAACCGATTATTATTTCAACTATTTTTAATGCCGTTTTCCTTTTCGATCGGTCCTTTGGTAGCAGTTGCTTATCATCGCCAGACAGTGGTTTCTCATGCTTTTTGAGCCAACCCCGAATGCTTGTTATCGATGGATCCGATGATACTAGAGGCCAGATCAGAAGATCGCGATTTATAGCCTTTCTTGATGTGGTACAGCCGTCGAAAACACGACGAGAAAAACGGAAAAAAGTTTAATTACTCTAATCCCTCTGAAATAATGTAGGTATAGTATGCTCTAAAAAGTTTTGTATTTTGATATTGCAAATAACTTTGCGGAACAGTAAATTCTAGGTTCCAAACCAAATTTCAAAAATTCTATGGAGAAAAGTCTGAGATTTTCAAAAATGAGTCTAAATATTATGAACCGGCTCTAATGTGTGGCGTGTCTGCCCAAAGAACATGGAACCCTCGTTATTGCTCTTAAGGAGGGATATACAGTTAGAACGACCAAAACGACGGTTTGGCCAAATTTTATTGCATAAAAAGTTAGTACATTTTCCGTAAAGTACGCTCTTGAAACCCTTTTTTCGAAATTGAAACTCCAAGTGTTTCATTTCATCGTTTTTTGAAGATGCTTTTTTCGCGCACAGCAGGTAACGGGTGTCCACTAAAAAATGAGAATGATTTCAATACTTTTCCATCAGAACAAAAACGGCCGCATAGAAATGTCACTTTAGATGAATGAATCGTCGCACTCTCCAGAAAATTTTCATACACTCTTATTTCACTCTAACATGTTCAGCCGTGTTCAGCATGCCGTCGAAACAGGAAGAACTGCGCGCGCGCGTTGTACAACTTCTTTCAAGCGAACGAAGATCGTGGAAAAACACACGGTGGACCATTTTTGTCGTGAAAAGTTCCGGTATCCACCGTATACCGTATCCTGGCATGCATGAGAGTAACCCGGAAGAAAGGTTGCGGCCGTCCAGCGAAAATAATGAATGAGAAAACGCTCCGCTCGCTGCGCAGCATGTTCAACAACAAGGATTCGGTAAGTCAACGGGAAGCAGCCCGAAAGTTCCATTGTTCGAAGTCACTCATCTGCAAGACGCTAAAGAAAGAAGGAATAGTGTGTAGAAAGAAAACCAGATCCCCAGAGTACACAGATGAGCAGATTCAAACCGTGAAATCCCAATGCCGCTGGATGACTCGGAATTACGGCGGAAAATCTTTCGTTCTGGACGACGAAAGCTACTTTCCTCTTTCGAAGTCTCAGATACCGGGAAACGACCGATTCTACACTAAGGACAAATCTACTACTCCTCCAAAAGTAATGTATAAGTTCAAGCACAAATTTGAATCGAAGGTTATGTTATACATCGTAATATCCGATAAGGGTATTTTCGAAGCCGTGGTTCAAACCAAGCGGTTTGGCCATCAACCAGGAGGTGTACCAAAGAGAGTGTTTGCAGAAAATACTCATCCCATTTCTTAAACAACATCACTCGGATGGCAAATACGTGTTTTGGCCGGACAAGGCATCATCGCACTACGCAAAAAACGCTAACGTTTTTGGAGAGCCAAAATATACCATATGTCCCAAAAGACCGGAATCCGACAAATTTGCCACAGTGCCGTCCTATCGAGGATTTCTTCGGTCTTTGAGCTCCATGGTATACAAGGATAATTGGAAGGCCAAGAACACCAAGCAACTTACCAACAGGATCAAAAGCTGCATCCGAAAACTCGATGTGGCTGCCGTCCAACGGTCATGTTCCAGCATAACGACTAAGCTGCGCCGCACGGCGGACCACGGACCATATGACAATATTCACTAAACTTAGTTTGAAGATTTAAGTTGACCCTTTTAATAAAATAAATCAGTTTGAACAAAACTTCACTGGTATTTTTTTCCTGACCCATTCTTTTCGTTCTCATTATTTAGTGGACACCCGTTATAAAGAGAAGCTTTTTCGATAATCAGAACTTTCAACGCGTTTTTCTCAAAACAGCAATTTCGGAGTTTATCCCGGTGATAACTCAAAAACTAATTTTCCGATTGAGCTGAAACTTATAGGATATCTTTGTTCTAGTATTAACTTCTAGATGAATTAAGAATGATTGTCATATTTGATTATTCTATATGGAAAATATTGATAAAATGGCGGAAAAAATGTGGATTCTTCCAAAAAAGTTACGGTAAAAGTGATTTTTTTCTTTTTACTTTCTTTTAATTCATCTACTAAATATTAATGTAATAAATGTAATTTTTTTGGGTTAGAAGGTTTCAGATCAAAACTGCGACCAGGAGAACCGGCACAAGCAAAATACAACGACTTTTTCAACGCACCCTTACGGCCGCTATTTTGTTTGAAAAAATTTGAAAAAATATTTTTGTATACTACATGGATACACTTATAATTGTAAAAAAGTTTCGATTGATTTGAGTAAAAAATTCCCATTGAATTTTTTTTTCTCGTTCTAACTGTATATCCCCCCTTAAATTCGACCACCTTACGATTTTTTGACAAAGGCACATCTTAGATGACATTATTTGACAGCTGTTACAACTCAACAGTTTGTAAAATAAGGAAATATATTGAAGAAAGTGTCAAAACTAGTCGATTACAAGTCTGTACTGAATTTCATGAAAACGTCCGCAAGAAGGTGCGCCAGCTAGCATACAATCACTAGATTGCAAATATTGAGAGCACTAACCTGATGTGCTAATTTTATTTTGAAGGTATATCTAATAAAAATTGAATTTCCAATACTTTTGTAGTATTTTTACTGAAAATTGGGTGCGTCCATATTTTCTGGGCAGTCTTTAAAGCAACTGTAAGGATCCTGTTGGGACCACTCACGAAGTGTTATCGTGGCTTTTTATTGGGAAAAAAGGAACTTTTTTAACACACCATGGAAGCCGATTTGGATTATTGGTGATTTCCCAGGTAACCAAAAAGCAACCCGTAACGCTGGTAGATCACCTTTTCGTGGTGCGTTACGGGGTATCAGATCTACCACCGAACCCTAATCCGAAATAATTCAAACTAGGGAACATATTTGTTTTTGTAGTCAAAGGAACGTATAATTGGCCTTATTACATTTTATGTCTTGTGAAAAGTGACAATACTCGAGTTGCGCCACCGAGGATGAGCTTGGAATAAAGAAAACATGGTTAGGCTTATTAAAGGCTACAAGCATTAAAAAGCATTTGAAATCCAACTGTACAACAGATACCATTCAAGATGCTGATATAATGCTAATATAATGCTTGTAGCATCTGAAATACCGATTTAAGCTTGATTGCATATGCTAATGCTTATTGGTTACTTGGGTTGTCAATAATAACTTAGGTGACCGGATAGTAGCTGATTTTAAATGTCTCCATTTTGAGCGGCATCTGTCCAATAAACCATTAGTCTGAACATCTGATCTGCGATCGATGGGTCCAATATGGATTAGTTTTTCATGTTAAACTATAAATTGCAGATTTTTGGTGAATGAATTAAGAATCTGACATGGATAATACTCATATTAAACACTTTCTGAACTACTATTTAAAACTTAAAACGTTACGACGTCAATGCGACGGTGTTAGAGTGTGAGACAGAAGTAAAATAAAACCCAAAGTAGGGCCTGAACTGCATCAATATATTCAGCTCTTTAATTCCACATGTTGTATAGACCAGGTTGTCTGTATCGTCTATGTACCCCTGAAAATATAATACATAGCTGAGTTTTACTGGATCCAGTATCCCATTTATAAGAAGTGAGCCGGCAACCATTTCCATAACACCGTAAAGTCACGCACTCAAAGAAACACGCGATGTTGTCGATTAGCCACAATATTTTTTACAAAAGTTTAGAAACGAACAATTTTGTTCTACGGGTTTTGTTTTTTGCGACTCTTTGGTAATATTTTTCTCTAAGTACTCTATCAAAGCAAGCACCGGTATGTTTTTAATAAGTTTTAGAAGCTTATTTTCAAAATCCACGAAGTTCAATGACCACAACTACTTTTTTGACGTACGACTAAGTCTTTGTTTTCTATACTGGGGTACAATTTAAAAAAAATCGCATTACTACCGCCACGAAAAGTGATCAGGTTTTGAGCGTTGATATCTCAGCCATTTCTTTAAAAAAAATTCAAAAAAATGTCAACAATCGATCGGAAATATTTCTAGACGTCAATTTAAAGAGAACAAAGCTGATTTCGGGCCACATACTATTGAAAAAAGCATAAATTTTGAGCCTTGTCTAAAAAAGAATATTAACCCCTGCAAGCTTAAGGGATCATAAAGACTGAATAAAAATGTACATTGTCTTCGGCAAATTTGTTCTACATCATTTTTTCATCTGGTAAATATAAAAAAACACATGAGTTTAAGGCCTTATTGATGAGCTAGAATATCCTGGATATGAACAAGTTCAGATAAAAAAAAAAGCGTATAAAGCATTGTTTTAGAATATGGTACATATACATACATATCATTGATTTTTTGATAATAATCGTTAAGTATTTTTAATCTCTCTTGGATGTTCTAGGTTCTACAGAATGCACTTGAGTTCAGACCTTCAGATCTTCTGTTGTAACAGTTGCTTTTAGCGCTATATAAGATTATGATATGTATTCAAGCATATAAAATGAACCTTTTGGAAGGTCAACAATAATTGTTTGATAACTTTATAATGTTTTAGGTCATCAAAATAGTCCTTGAGTTCAGAACTTAAGATCTACAGTAGAAACTATAACTTTTTGTGCTAAACAACGTAATGCTACGTGCTCAACCATATTCAGTGAATATTTTAGAACGTAAGCAAATATTTCAAGATAAACTGTGATGATCGGGGTCATCCGAACTGCCCTTGAGTTAAAAACATAAGATCTACAGTTGTAACAGTAGGTTTTTGATGTGTGCAAAGGAACAATATATATTTAACAATATTCATCGGTCAACAGTTCAACAGACATAATGCGAAAATCTTGGAATCTCTCCTGAAGTTCAAAACATAAGATCTTTAGTTGCAACAATTGCTTTTATAAGGTGATTATATGTATTACATATTCAACGAATAGTGACAGACTAGCCCTGTTAGATATCACTTGCCACAGTCTTTTCACAAGGCGACTTTTTGCTCCTCCAGGCTTTGTCCTGGGATCAGGGTCTTTGAATGGCAAATTGGGTGGAAATACTTCCCTGTAAAAAAACTGGCCAAGGTGGAGCAAACTACAGATAGTGAAAGAGAGACTAATGTCTGATGGAAGAAAGGATAGTTTTATAGTTTCATTATTTTAATTACTTTCCAAAACAAGGGGAGCATGTAGGATAAGTAGGATAGGATAGGAAAGTTTTCGTTACCGACATCCGTTTCTGTTTCATTCTGGTTTTCTATCGGTTCTCTCTCTCTCTCTCCCTGACGGCAGGTCGACCAAGAAACCACCACACAAGTTGTTCTGATATCTTAGTGGGGATGGCACAACCAGATCTCCGGTACACAGCCTTTGCCTTTTCTTTGGCGGTTCCACAGCCTGATTTCCGGCACTTGGTGTTTTTTCGGTCGATTCTGCGGCCCGTTTACGCATCGACTTGCCGATTGGCGCTACGGATTGCGTTTACAAATTCACGCCGCTTGAGGGGACAGTCACTTCACTATTTAAAAAAAAAACAAGATAAAAAAAATATTCACGACTGTTTTTGATAATCTTATTTCACCGATTAGAGACCGCTAGTCCGGTGACAAGCAGTTTTATATTTCTTACGTTCGCTGTCTCCTCTTTGCTGCTTTTGTTGACAGTTGTTGACGGTAGTGGTAGTGTGATGACAAGGGAGTAAGGAATAGGAAACTAGGTATGTGCAAGATGTGGAAAAGGACAATTCGTCGATAATTTATTCAATTTTTTTTTTTAAATATCAAAAGTTCAATTCTTGTACTTCAAATTCTTGTTTATAAAACTACTCTAAATCAAATTGACAAAAATATTTACACAACTTAGAAAAATAGCAATGAAACTATTTTGAGTGGTTACATCCCAGGTAGCAAAAGTTCACTTTAGCTATAAAAATAAAAATATTCACTTAATCTTTTGAATGGTCAACAGTCAATATTTAAAAGCTTTCTGATCTACCAGGTCATCTAAACTGGCGTTCAGAATTTAAGATTTACTGTTATAACAGTAATTTTAAGGCAAAAATTCAAACACATTCAATTTATATTCTTAATGGTCAAAAATCATTGAAAAGCAATATGACATGTTCTGGGTCATCCAAACTATCATTGAGATCAGAACCTAGGACCTACAGTTGCAATAAAAGTTTTCTGGACTATGCAAAGCTACGCTGTGTATTCAAACATATTCACTGAAGATCTTGGAAGGCCAAAATACAATATGAGATAATGTTTAAGGTTATCCAAACGATTCCGGAATTCAAATCTGATATTCTACAGCTGTAACTGTAGATTCCTGGACAAAAAAAAAGTAACAACATGTATTTGACCAAGTTAAGTGAGTCTTCTGGAAGGTAAAAGATATAATGAGATATCTTGGTATGTTCTAGGTCATCAAAACTGCCCTTGAGTTCAGAAGTTAGGATCTACAGTCCAAACATTAGCTTCATAACCTATGAATCGTTTGTAAGGTCATCATAGTCATTATCATTTTTTGTTTTGGGATATTCAGTTCATAAAAACTGACTTGCGTTCAGAACTTTACATAAACAGTAGTAAGTAGCAGTGACATAAAACAGCCGAGAAAAATTTTACTTACAAAAATCTCATGTTCAACTATCTGTAACGTTGTCAATTATCAAAATATTTGCCTCAAAATTTACCAACATTACAATTAATGTATAGTCCTTCTGTGTTGATAAGATTTATAAATTTGAAGTTTTCAAAGCATATGTGAAAAAAGTCGTTTTTGGACATACCAATTTCAAAAATCCGTATTTCTGTGAAAATGTTTGGTACCATATTTAAAATGTCACCATAGCTTGGAAGAATATAGGAAATAATTTGAACAAAATTTGAACGGTTTCCATCAAGTGGTTTGGAGCTGGAGTCAAAGTTGACGCACCAACATGAGTATTCCCTTTCGCACCCGATATTGACCATGCCGAAATAACGGTGCAAAAAATAAGCCGAGGTAATTTCATCTTTTAAGACACATGATTTGTTAGGCGTGAAATATCCCAAATAACTTGTGTAACCCACGAAAAACTTAAAAAATATGGCATTCAGTATGAATTGGGTTGTGTAAACTACGTAAACAGTACTATACAGTATTATTAGTATAATTTGATTAAATTGCAATTTATCGAAACACACAAAATTGCTTCCATAATAACGCTAGGAAAATTTTAGGCCTGAAAGGGTGATTTCAAAGAATATTGCATTTTACGATCTGCATGGCTTACATTTAGTTGCGTAATCCTACGTCATCATTCTGAACAACCAAATGGGGCTGTACCTTATAGTTTTTATTGATCAGAAAACGCGACCGGTTTTGGTTTGGTTGACTTCCAGAACATTGTTTCATCACAATTTATTTCGAAAATTACTTATGATATTACTATTGGTTGAAATAAAGGGCGATACGGTCAAAATTTGGTCAATATCAACTTGACGTATTTCTCTCAATTTTGCATTTAAAAAACCTGAACACCCCTCATTTTGAAGGTGTGTGTGTGTAGAATGTTGCTCCTATTTTGATTTTGGAATTCACTCTTCAGTTGTCAAAATGCCATCCAAGCAAGAAGAGCAGCGTATCAAAATTTTGCTCGCGCATCGCGAAAATCCGAGCTACTCGCACGCAAAGTTGGCAAAATCGCTAAAAGTTGCCAAATCAACCGTTACAAATGTAATTAAAGTGTTTGGGGAACGTTTGTCGACAGCCAGGAAGTCTGGATCGGGGGGAAATCGAAAACCGGAAGCCGCTGAGACGACAAAGAGAGTTGCCGGTAGTTTCAAGCGAAACCCTAACCTATCTCTCCGAGATGCCGCAAATAAGCTGGGTGTATCGTCTACAACCGTGCATCGAGCCAAAAACGAGCCGGACTATCGACTTACAAGAAGGTAGTGACTCCAAATCGCGATGATAAACAAAATACGACGGCCAAAGCGCGATCCCGGAGGCTGTACACGACGATGCTGACGAAGTTTGACTGCGTGGTATTGGACGACGAAACCTACGTCAAAGCCGACTACAAGCAGCTTCCGGGACAGGAGTTTTTATACGGCAAAAGGAAGGGGAAAGGTAGCAGATATTTTCAAGCACACGAAACTGTCAAAGTTCGCAAAGAAATATATGGTTTGGCAAGCCATCTGTACCTGTGGCTTGAAAAGCAGCATTTTCATAGCTTCCGGGACTGTCAACCAAGAAATTTACGTGAAAGAGTGTTTGAATAAACGTCTGCTGCCTTTCCTGAAGAAACACGGTTGTTCCGTATTGTTTTGGCCGGATTTGGCATCTTGCCATTACGGTAAAAAGGCCATGGAGTGGTACGCCGCCAACAACGTGCAGGTGGTTCCCAAGGACAAGAACCCTCCCAACACGCCACAGAGCTCCGCCCAATTGAGAAATACTGGCTATTGTCAAGCGGAACCTAAAGAAGACCAAAAAACTGCTAAGGATGAGCAGCAGTTCAAGGCAAACTGGCTTTCTGCGGCGAAGAAGGTGACAAGGTGGCTGTAACAAAATCTGATGGCAGGGGTCAAGCGCAAGGCCCCAGCATTTCGGATTTGGAAAAGCGGAAGCCTAACTGAATATTTTT